>JAAQPF010000358.1:0-142615 GCA_013396165.1 Fusarium globosum
TATATTGATAGATTAAAATAAATCCAGTAAGTTATTAGTGTAAAAATTATATATCGCTAACTTTATAGAAGAGTCTAGAGTCTTTATACTCCATGACATACAACCCTAAAGCAATAACACCCCAAGTTGACGCAAAAATTGTTCGAACTTCGAAATCGTCTTGACACACCAGCTTCGGCATCCACCGCTATGTCAGCACCTCACGATCCCGATCATCGCCATAAAGCTAGTAATGACACGGGCACTCTTTAGAAAATCCGCTCCAAGCCTGGTTTTGAAGGATTTCTTCTTCCAGTAACAGAAGGCGAGATGCGGAGTGCGGGAAGGTTCGGGACGATCGTCATTATTAATGGCAGCTCTCACTGATGTGACGCCCTGATCTTAGAGCAATCGGGAATACGAGCTCTTGAGTTGCATCAACTTTCCAAGGATCAAGTCCTATCTTGAGCCAAAAAAGTACAATCCTTTGAGCCTCTCGGATGGCTTTGGGATGTTATTGTCAGCTTGGCCTTACCAAGCTTCTAGTGGGCGGTGGTGAAGCCTGCCAACATATGTGGTGGATTCCGACGGGACCCCTGATTCGCTTCACTCTTCACGCAGCGAGATATCACACAAGCCCTGGCTTCGGGACAGCTCTAGACATGGTGTTTTCGTCAGACAATTCATCTACCAAGACTATTCTGCATACCCGTCAACAGTACTACTAGCCGATAGTAGCAGAGTCATGCGCCCTTGCAGGCAGTCACACACAAACTCTTAGCCTGGCTTGGGCTATGGTCCGTGGAGGGAAAATCATCATTCTTGACTAGCTCAAAAGCAGGTAAGCTTGCTTTCTTCTGGAATATTTATATTTGCTTTAGAAGTAGATAAAAAAATGAAAGTCTTACCGGGACTTGAGCTGACTACATTGAAGACTGTTTCTAACTACCAGAAATCGTGGGTAAGTATGATTTAAGGAATACAGCGTGCCTTGGGTTATCACTACAGCAACAGTCTTTCACTGCATCCACTTCTTCACCTTTCTCAGTCGATCCTTCGCATCCTCCAACACACCATCCTCTTTGCATATCGCGAATCGCAACCAATTCTCCACGCTTTGCTGGTTTTGCGGCGTATAGAACTCACTCGGTGGGATGGCAGCCAACCCGAGCTCCATGATGAGGAAATAAGCCAGCTTGAAATCTCGAGGTCGGGTTTTTATATTCTCGGGGTAAGGATAGCCCTCGGGCAGGTTTACTTTCGCAAAGTTGACCATGACAAAATATCCTCCTTCTGGCTTTGAGTATGGCAATCCGAGCTCGTCGCAGACTTGGCAGAATCGGTCGATCTTGCCCAACATGCTCTGTCGAGACTTGTTCCAGAAGTCGTGCTTTTCGGCGTCGTTGAACCCCACGGCGCACGCCTCTTGCAGTGGACTTGGCGAGGTGTAGCAGATGCGTGTATGGGCCGCGGCGACGTATTTGATCAGATGAGGAGGGCCGATGAGGAAGCCAACTCGCCAGCCGGTTGCGTAGAAGGTCTTGCCTGCACTACAGACGGTGAGAGTGAGATTGTAGACTTCGGGGGATAAACCAGCTGTGCGCGTCATTGGTGCGTAATATAAGCTGTCGTAGACCTCATCACTCAATATCAATATATTGTGGCGAATGGCCAGTTGTGTGATCGTCTGAAGCTCGCGCTGGGTAAATACCTTGCCGACGGGATTGTGAGGTGTGTTGATAATGATCATCCTGGTCCGTCCATTGATGGTCGCTCTGAGGCTCTCTATGTCGAGTTGCCAGTCACCGGAAGAGGTTGTTTCCGAACTACCCTGGACTGGAGGATGCAGAGGGACATAACGTACAACTCCGCCAGCCATCTCAACATTGCTGATGTATTGATCAAAAAAAGGCTCAAAGACAATGACCTCATCGCCTTGCTCGACAAAGGCCATCAACGCGCTCAGGATACCCTCGTTGGCGCCCGTAGTGATTGTTACTTCTGTTTCGGCATCGATTTGCCTTCCCAGACGTTTTGAGTAGCTTTCTGCGGTGGCCCTTTTCAAGCTAGGCTTGCCTTTAGTCGGAGCATACTGGTTGCAGTCTACTCGCAGGAGCGCATCTCTGGCCGCATCGATGATGAACTCTGGAGGATTGTATCCGAAGAATCCCTGTCCCATGTTGACTATGGGCTGAACAGAAGACTTAGCTGCAGCCTCGTTAATCATCGACCAGACATCCTGCGTCTCCGTTGCCACCCGCCGAGCTGGGCGAGGTTTGAATATGCTAGACATGGCGAGTGACCCCATGGAAACGAGTTGAGATCTCTAGAGGCGTTTCGGGTTGGATCCTGGTTCTATTATCAAAATCTAACTTGGCAACTTGGGGTGTCCAATGATGACAAGTCAGAATAAGTTCGATATCCCCTGGTAACGCACGAGCAATTTCTACAGTGAACAGTAGTTGTGGTGATAGGATCTTGTTTTAAGAACGGATATAAATAGCTCAAATCAGTGATAAAACTCAGAGAACTGTGCCATTGATTTAGCGTCGGATGGGGGGACTCGAAGTGGTCGGCTATGGGCATTTGGGCTAAATTTAGGAAGCCTGAAAATCGGGCAGATAGTCAACAGTAGTCCAAAGATATGAAGTCTTGATGTAGGCGAAACATGATTGGTATTTCGGGGTCAATTTACGATTCAGATTTCGACCACGGATTACTAGTGAGAGAGTGGCGCTTGATAAGATCCATCAGCCTCCTTAAACAGGCACGAACAATAGCCGAGCTCGGCAAATTCAGTGCGTCTTCGATCGAGAATATATCGATTTAGGCGAGGAACAAGATTTCATTGCTTTCAAACCCCACTAATCTGGTAAATCAATCTCAATGCGCTCAGATAAGGAAGCGATTGTGTCGGCTCGTGTTTCGAAGTAGTTCTAACAGATCAACGCGTCTCTCGTGGTATCTTTGCATTGAGAAAGCGGCCTTGAGCGCGGCATGGGCTCTACGATAGTTCTCCCCTTGCTCGCACATGGTCTCGTACCGCTCCATGATCCAGGTCCGATGCAGGGCATCATCCGTCTCCAAAGCCGTGACAAACAATGGCCATGCGAGGGCAGTCATGTCAGCTTTTCCCTCGTCAGCGTAGGTTTGGTGGCCAATGTTTAATATCCGACTCAGCGCGGCTCTCTGTCGGCTGTCAAGCACCGCATCGCCCCTTACGATGCGGAAGTAGCATAGCACAGCCGCGTGGTAATGTGCACAGATTATTCTAGTATTAACGACGAACGTGCGGTGCGGTCCAGATGGAACTACATGCAGGGTATGAGCAATGTCAAGGAACTCGGCGTAACGATCGGTCGTCGCGTTGAGTAGCTGTGCGACTTGGCGACGGGACTCCTCAAAGACCAACTCATCGCTTTCCCTCAGCGCCACAAGCCGTGATAGTAGGAATCTTATTTGGCCGGTGTTTCCGTAGAGATAAAACAGAGGCCGGCTGTGAACATCCTCAAGTAGCAGCTCGTGGGGAAGTTCACGATCAAAGTTATCACTGTAGGCACGATTCGCACGCTTCTGAAGAGCATCAAACCCGCGAATTAGAGATCGTGCGTAATCTTCGTTCGGGTCAGCCAAAACCTCTCCGAGTAACTCATTGAAGAAACCCCCAAATCCATTTAGAGCAGCGGCTCCGTCCTTGTAAGAAATCCAGACCACGATGCGTGAAGCAAAGTCAGAGATGGTCCAATTTTTGCTATGGACCGTGGGGCTTTGCAAACCATACTCCTGCGTAGGGCTCCAGATATAGCTGCCATCGTCTTCGACCATGTCTCGCAATTTATGTATTCGACCTTGAAGGATAGACCCTGCGCCTTTGAGGTGTGCACTCAGCCCCGAACCGGAACCATCTCCAAATCGTTGTTCGTATTCGAGCATTAGCCATAGCGTTGCCAGAATAAGATCTAGCTCCCCAATTTGACCTGTATCCTCTGCTGCAGCAATAACGAGCAACCGCAGTGAGGCTCCATAGTGCTCGGCTGCTCGGACTCTGCGTGCGTGCTCCGTGGATGCATCAAGTTTACATTTCTGACGATCGAGAATACAAGATTGCCGAGCACCTAGAGCGCATATCATGTGGAGGACCATTGGGCTGTGTATCGCGAGCTTCCACATCGTCGCGAGGACTGTAGTTTCAGGCTGTTTCCGGTCAATAGAAGGAGCTAGAACGAAACGGAAGCAGTGTATTGCCTCAGTATCAGATGCCTGAAGGATCTCGGCACATATTGCTGAGACTTCTGAGGCCGGTTCAAGGGCAACACCACTTGGTTGTGTCTCAGAGTTCGATGGCTCTCCCACGGGTGTATTGCTCTGCGAGGCTTGCAGAGGAGATACTTCCGGTGGCCTGTTGGGCGAGAACTGATGGTTTGTACCATGAGCTGAACCAGGTGAACCGGGAGCTGTCCTCTCCGCAGCTGTGGGGTGCACAGCATTGCCCGGGGGTTCTCCATCACTGGAAGAGCGCTGTGGCTGTCGACGTGGCAATGGCTGCTCTCGTAGGGGCCCTTGATTACCCCGCGTGTAGGGTTTTCGAGCCCGGGACTCGTAATCACACGACCGGTGCAGACGAACGCACCGGCGGCACTGCGGCCGGGTTTCATCGCACTTTACTTTCTTTTCCCGACATGTCCAGCATCCCGCTCTTGATCTCAGAGGCTGACGTCGGGCAGGTTCCTTATCCGGGGATGGGCGCCCATCCGAGGTGCTCGACGGCGACAATACCGACTGCATGTTATGTTCCGCGCTGAGCCGATCCGCAAATATCCCTTTGCCGAGTTACTAGGAAATTGTCATCGACGCAAATCTAGAGATTCTGGTTGTTGCAACGATTAGAAATAACCGGTAGCCGAGGGGCTCTGCTCGTGCGTATCTCTGACTTGATCCACACCTTAGATAAGCGCAGATCTAGAACAAGAGTTCCGGGCTAGCTCAAGATAATCAACTCGATAGCACGGAAGATAGGTTCATCGTGTCAAGCGGAAGCGGCAGGTTTTGATCCGCTGGCTCCGATATCTTCACCCGTGGATCCGGATAATTTACCGTAGAATGAATGAATTCCATTGAAGTAGGTATTTGGCAGGACATGTGACTGACTCAGTGCCCGCAGTCCCCTATCGGCTTGATACTTCAGTTCTTTCAGTATCAATTGAGACGAAGTAACAGTCCCGCTTCCTTCGCCGCGGACAATGTAAAGTCTGTTTCTGCGGAATGTCAAGCGGTAGCCGAGCTTTAAGGACCAGATTCAGGAGGCTGAAAGATGGCCTCGATCCCATGTCTAGAGTGAGATGCGCGACTAACAACATGATTGTCACCAGGGCGAAAAATGAAGGAACAATTTACTATAAGTCAGAACAGATTTTGAAATTGAGGCTGGACTTTATTCTGACAACGTATTGCGACCCCTGCGCCCACTTGACGAATCTCCACGGGCTATCAAATGACCCTACAGCTGGTACCTAAAGTCCTTGTTTTCCTTCTCCGTGATATCTTCAAGGCCATGGCTAACACCGGGGCGGCCATAATTGGCGTCCCTTTGTGCATTCTCACGTGCTAGCATGAATCTTGTCGCTTCACAGACACCAACAGCGATAGCGAAGCAGATCATGATACCAGTGAAAGACTGACTGTACCCCGGGGCGTATTTCCTGTAGACAAAAGGTTAGAAAGGATTGAGCTTCCAGAGTCTTCAATAACTCTCAAGACGAGGCGAAAACTTACGCGCTAAAGAGGAGCGGTCCGATGATGTTCCCAAGACACCAAGCCGCAAAGATCCCAGCTGCCACCACTGTCTTTTTGGTGTATCCAGCAAAGTTGCATGTTCCAAAGGCGATAACCTGGACATAGCACGAACCAAAGAACGTGACGAGGTAGACGCCTGCAATTCTTCCCCCTGTGTTTTCACGAGGCAATTTCCATAAGAGACAACACCCGATGATGACAGGGATACATGCAACACTATAGATGCGGTGTCTCATGTTCTGGAATCGGCGCCCTAGCCATCCTGAACCGATGATTGTGATGAATGCCATGGCGCCTAGAGGGACGTTGAGTAGCAGAGTATGGAAGACATTGAAGCCCATGCCTTTAAAAACCAGAGATGCAAATGTGTTGGAAGCACCGCTCGCTGTGCTGCATAGCATGGAGAGGATGAAAACAGACCAGAACTGGTAGCTTTTCAATGTGTCCCAGATTTGCCGAGGTGACAGCTTGGTATTCTCAAAGCCAGTATTGTTCCTCCGAAGCCGAAGAATGGCCAATGCACGTTCCTCCTCACTGAGATGTTTTGCTGTAGCCGGCGAATCAGGGAAGAAGGCCCAGATGACGAAGGACCAAGCAACGGTGAAGAGACCGGCGAATAGGTACATGACTTTCCAGCCGGCAAGATGTCCATGAATGCTGCCGAGCCCATAGTTGATGAGTGGAGAGATCAGATTAACACCGCCGCTGCAGGAATACCAGAAGCCAGACCGGAGAACTTGCTCTTCGTTTGTATACCATTTCGATGTCACGAGCATGAATACAGGGGAGACACCGGATTCGATGAGCCCCAGAAAGAAACGATTCGTCATGAATCTCTCATACGAGGAACATCCCACCGTCGACGCAACGACAGCTCCCCAGACGAAGCAGATGGCCGCGCAGACCTTGGCGGTGGGTAGTTTCTGGCCCAGCAGGGTGATCTAAGAGCACCTTCATGTCAGGGTTCTCTTGTTGGATATTGCCAGGTCGCCTGGTGACAGTAGTGGTGACTGCTGGGGACAACTTACAGGATAGCAACCGAGAATGAAGCCACAGTAGAAAATGAGAGTTGTGTTGGAATATCGAAGACCCTCCATCAGGTCCAAGTCTTCCCTCAAGCCAAAGATGGCTGCATGGCCGATGATTGCCTTATCATAGTATTGGAGGGCATAAGTTGCACACATCTAGATAACCCTGTGTAAGTCTCATGTTCTGGCAGCCGCGTTCTCGTGCGTCTTTTGGTCGAGAAAGATCGTAGCCACGCAGGAGTTGATTAAAGCGGGAGAGACCTACCAAGGGCATCAGGAGCCAGTCAATCTTCCTGACTAGCTTTTTTTCAGCGACAGCGTCTATCTCATCTCCTTCGTGGGCTGCGGCTAGCTTCAGAGCCGTAGTATAAGTGTTGACACTCTCCGAGTAGCCATCGTGTACACTGATCTGTTCAGAAGGCATCGCATCCGCCTTCTTCTGATCCCCAGAGTCCGTTGTTTGTGTAGGTGCCATAGCTTTATTCAAAGGCAGCGATGATAATTGTGCTGATCATCAGAATTCACACTCGTGTAATGCTTTGCTATTTGAATGATCCATTCACCTCAGGACAGCCTGGCTTATCTCCGCAGGTGAAGTAGAGTTTCCAACATTCACGATAACGCCTAAGTTAGTCGAGAACCTAGGGGTCAGATCCGCCCTGTTGGCAATTGTGGCGTACCCTTTCTTGGATACTGACACCAATGAGCGATTGAACCGGCCGGCTAGTCTTATCACCAAGCTCGGCTAATTCATGTGTTGATGGATGCGGGACAGCCTTATCATGTTCTCCATTATTCCCTATCAGTCGGCAACTACGCTACAACCTTGGCGGTGATTAGCCGAGTCAAGACAAAGAAAGGTAAGTTATCCCGTTGGGGCTGGTGTGAGCAATTGATACGCCAGCGCTCTCATCAGAGCTGGAGCCATCCGACAACTAAATTCTGTGCAGATCCCGTTATGCTTTTCAACGTCTATCTTCACTTTGGGACGAGTTGATCTTGGATACGCGCAGACTCAAGCATGTTGTTGTCCAGGTTCCAAAGCAACGTCTCTCCGGTGTTCGGGAGTCAGCGTCTGGCAACATTACAATTCTTCAAGACGCCAAGTCATTCGTCACTGGTGCAAAAGTCGCGTCCATTTGCTTCACAAGCGAGCCAGCGCAGCCGCCATGAAAACAAACTTAGCCTCATAGGAAGCATCTCTCTGGTTGTCACAAGCTTCGCGGTCGGCGCAGCATTTTTGGAGGTCCAATCAACCACGACGCAGCAACCGCAGAGTCCTAAATATGCCAGTCACGACGAGATGCTTCAAGCGGCAGAGGAAATCACAGGCTTCCTGGGCGAGGACGCTGTAACGTACGATGCAGAGGTCTTGGAACATCATGGACATTCGGACTGGAGCACGGCGAACTCCTGCGAAAGAGCGATCGCTGTGGCTTACCCTCGCTCAACCGAAGAGGTCTCGACAATCGCCCGAATTTGCAGTAAATACAGGGTGCCGATGATTCCATTCGGCGCCGGCTCGAGCGTTGAGGGCAACTTTGCACAGCCTTATTCTGGGCTTTGCATTAATATGTCCTACATGGACCAGGTCATTGCCTTTCACCCGGAGGATATGGATATCGTTGTGCAGCCGGGCGTCAACTGGATGGATCTCAATTCCCAAATCGCCTCATCAGGATTGTTCGCGCCAATGGATCCGTCTCCTACCGCCTCTGTTGGAGGAATGGTCTCGACCAATTGCTCCGGTACTAACGCCATGCGTTATGGCACTATGAAAGACTGGGTTCTTAACCTAACGGTCGTGCTTCCAGACGGTTCTGTAATTAAGACGCGGAGGAGGCCTCGCAAAACATCAGCCGGCTTCAATCTGACCTCTCTTTTTGTGGGATCTGAAGGAACCCTTGGGATCGTCACGGAGGTGACGCTCAAGCTCGCGCCAATTCCAGAAGATACGAGCGTCGCAGTGGTGTCCTTTCCAAGCATCAAAGCGGCATCAGCTGCTGCATCGGCCTTGATACGGTCTTCGGGGGTCCAACTCGCAGCGCTTGAGATACTAGACGATGTACAGATGCGGGTTCTCAACAAGCACGGGAGTGCAGTCGTGAAGAAGCGGAAATGGGCAGAGAAACCGACCTTGTTTCTAAAATTCTCTGGTTGCGCAGAGGCTGTCAGGGGCGACGTCAAGCGTGTGTCTCAATTTATCAAACCGTTCACAAGCGACTCTTTTCAAGTAGCTCGGACCAAACAAGAGGAGCATGACCTTTGGTTAGCCAGGAAAGAAGCTCTCTTCACAATGGTGAGCATTCGCCCGCCAGGGACCCGACTATGGTCCACCGATGTCGCGGTGCCGCTGTCTCGTCTTGCAGAGATCATAGATGTCTCAAAGCAGGACTGCAGTCAACTTGGAATCTTTGCCAGTGTTGTCGGCCATGTGGGCGATGGCAATTTTCACGTGGCCATGTTCTACGATCCCCAGGATGCTGAGCAGAGTGCTAAAGTTGGCAAAGCAGTCAAGATCATGATGAGGAGGGCGCTAGAAATGGAGGGCACGGTGTCTGGAGAGCACGCCATTGGAATTGGGAAGAAGGAGTGCTTGATGGACGAGCTTGGCCCGGCCACCATTGGATTGATGCAAACACTCAAGAAAGCCGTCGATCCGAATTGGTTAATGAACCCAGGCAAGGTCTTCGATCCACCATCCAACCTCTATGTATAATACCACCCGGTCGAGATCATATTAAAGAGAAGCCAAATGTTTGGAAATAATTAATTGCCTGAGGATTCTGCAGTCCAATGAGATCTCGACTTGGGAGGCGATGTATCTCTTGTACGATCGGATAGGGTTGACTATGACCCTTCAACTATTTGTTGCTGAAGAATCGACTTTTATTGACTCTGTATAGAACCTATTCGCCTTTAATGTCCCCTGAAGCACGTAACTCTTCTTCGAAGGATTTTGTAGCCAGCCAAATCGGCGGGGATGTTAGTTCTTTTCTGCATTGAGATAACTAAGAAGATAATATTATCTTAATCGAGCTGAGAGTAGTAAAATCGTGCGGTTGTATCCGGGTAATCTCATCGCTTTTCCTAGAATGCAGAAACTAATACGTACTAACACGCTGAGGTTGTGATTGGACAACGATGACGCTTAGCAATATTCTCAGCGAGGCTTATGCGTTATTTAATTCATTCTTACTCGCTGGTCTGACATCTCGATCCTCCTCTTTATCAGATATGAATAAACTCAGCGTCATAATTGAAGTCGCTATCAAAACGAATAAGTAATGATAAGAAGACTACGCCATGGTGCTCGGGGTACTAAGAAAGTCACCACGGGATGCTTGACATGCAAGTAAGGAGGCCCCACCATACGCCATGGCAACATCTCGCTAATTCAGCAGTAGAAGCAGGCATAAGAAGTGTGACGAGGCCAGACCAGCTTGCTCACCCTGTATCAGAGCGGGATGGAAATGTGACTTCGCCTCGTCAGCTCCCCACGGGGCACCGCGGTACACGGCGACTCCTCTCATTTGTAGCCTGCGATACCCTTCTGCCAAGCCTTTACTGGCTGGGGAGTATCAGCACATGGAGTACTTTCGAGTCGTGTGCGCTGGTGAATTTTCTCTATTTTTTGAAATCGCCGAGTGGGAAGACATAATCCTCCAGGGCACTCTCACTGAACCAGCATTGCATCATGCGGCCTTATCAATCGGAGCTTTGGCTAGCAGGCGTTACAATCCTAACGTGTGGCAAAGCACCCCAGCGCTAGTCTTTTCAATACGACATTATAGCATGGCCATCCTGAATCTCCAAGCTCGACTTGATGGATCTCCCCGAAGTATAGAGATTGCTGTCTTGGCGAGCGTTCTCTTCAGTTACATAGAATTTCTTCTGGATATCGATAGTCGGATCGAGATGCATATGCAGGCAGGCTGTTCCATGCTTGAGAACCTCCTCAGGAGGCCAGATATAATACCTGCACCTTTTAATGAGGCCGGATCGAATCTTGAGGTCGGCAGTTCATCTACTAGGTATCATCTACTTACTCGTGCTATGTATCAGCTTACAACTCAAATGACGTCTTTGCGGCATTTTGATTGAATAATAACAGTTCGTTAATAGTTAATTCTTAAAGAAATACCGATTCATTGGGTCTAGTATACCTGACCACAAAGGCTTCATACAAAATACTCCAAGATATAAGGTCAGCAATTGCTTACTGGTCTAGCTTTCTACCATTGGTCAACGACGCATACATGAATGTGGAACACCGTAACCAATCGCAGTCTTCAAAGCGTAACTTTCGTGTTTTGATTCGATGACCAAACCCCAAGCCAGTCAGAAAAGTTGCATCACTAACCTCAATCGGCAAAAAGTGTCATAATCCCATTGTTTTCCCTGCTACGCCACTGCTGACAGCTTGGTAGGTAAGATACTTCCTCTGCAGTTAAAAAAAATCAGGAATCTGTAAATGCCGAGCGTTTCGGTCTTTTGCGAGAGGGGACTGGCATATAAATATAGGCATATGAACGCGTCTGATTTTCAATATTCCAATTCTTCGTTCTTCACTTCCAAGACCGTCCATATATAAGCCCAGCGGTTTTAACTTCACCGGACTAGACGCTCATCACACGGCAATTTACAGCCTGCCCAATAACTGGAATCAACCATGGTTTTCTCCCACTCAACCCATACTACAAACCGCGCACTCACCTACTCTTACATTCATATCCCGCCCCAGCTCCCAAATACTCGATACCTTCTCTTCCTACATGGCTTCCCCTCTACCTCGTATCACTGGCACCATCAGATTTCTCTCTTCAAAGCGAAGGGCTATGGCGTCATAGCACCAGACCTACTTGGCTTCGGAGAGACCTCCAAACCGACTGAGCTGGAGATGTACAAAGGTGAGGATATGGCAAATGATATTGTTGAAATTTTGGATTCAGAGGGCGTTGAAAGGTTGGTCGGCGTGGCACATGACTGGTATGTTAAGCTCATTTTCCTTTCTGGTTGTCGCGCTCAAATCACTCTACATGAATAAAGGACTGTAACGATGCTGAACCTTCATCGTCCAGGGGCTGTTTCCTTCTGTCGCGACTAGCAAATTATTATCCTGATCGCTTTTCAAGCTATGTGTTCATCGACCACGGATACATGCCCCCTGGTGGTAGCCTCACTACCGCGGGCGTACAACAAATCAATAGATCGGTGGAAGCAAAACTCGGGTTTTCGATCCTTGGGTACTTCCTTTTATTCGATGACGACGATGCTCCCGGACTTCTAGATGAACATGTAAGTTCCTTCCAAAGCTATTGGCTTTTGACTTGCTAAGCTATTGGAAAAACTACAGTCCGAATCGGTAGAATGCCTATACTTCAGTACCGACGAAGAGATCACCAAGAAATACAAGGGCGCTCTTGGCGGTTTACGCTCTTGGTTGACTAATGGCAAGACTACAAAGTTGCCAGCATATTTGTCATCAGAGGTAGACATCAGACTCTTGTCGCATGATGCCACATGGAAATTAACGTATATGGAGTAGGATCATAAGCATTATGAACACTCCTTCTCCAAGGAGAAAGGTGGTTATGGACCTGCGATAAACTGGTATAGAGCTGGTCTGCGTAATATTAATGAAGAAGATGAGCAAAGTGTGTCATTCCCCCTCCATGAGTAGTATCTCCTCCTCTTCTCTGCATCTCCCGATACCTGGAGATTGCTCTCTGGCACCTCCACTTCCATATTTTACTAACACCAAATCAGAAATCACAACGGCTGCCCATATTCTAACGCACCCAACCCTGTTAATCGCGTCCACGAACGTCATTACTGCCGCAATGAATATCCCAGAGCAGATGCGCCCTTTCGTGCCTGATCTCACAGTCGAGCAAATTACTGGTGGACATTGGCTGCAGCTAGAGAAGCCAGATGAGGTGAATGAAATTCTGGATAAGTTTGTAGCAAACATTGGAAGAGAGCTTTAGATTGACAGAGCTTAACATCTTTTGCAATCCGATAATGTTTTGCAAAGAGAGGGTTCCATAGAAGCTTAGTATTTTATCTACTTCATGTGCCACTCGCGCCTCGGGACTGTAGGAGCTCGAATTCACGTAGTCTCAACAGCTGTAGCCAGATCTACAGATAGCTTTTGAGGTCCCTTTTAGCATTTTATTGAGGTCTGCGATGCTGATCTGACGTGGACGGATACAGCGTCGTGAAGCAGCCCACAACTCTCGAAGTGCGCACCGACTCTCATGTCCTTACCCTCATGGACCTCGGTTGAGAAACTCGTAAGGGCATGTATGTCTGACGAATCAGAGTTGGCTCTGACCGAGCTGGAACGGCAGGATCCGAGGATCCGTAGATCCGCGGGAAGAAGTCCGAAAAGCAGCGCCGTGTTAGGTCCAGCTGACCCGGCCAGCCGTACATGGTCCTATCGACAGGGAAGGAAATATGAATGGGGAACCTTGGTGATCAGTGCTTTGTTTGGGAATTAATCGAGGGAATAGAACCCCCGCGCTGTGTGTTTTCAGCTAGTGCTGACTCTGCTGATGCTACCCCAGTCCTACGATGATGTCTTCAGTCAGTGAAGTGAAAAGTCTAAAATGTTAAGTTCAAGCTTAAATGGCACTTTTTAATCTAGTTTATCCACTTTCATTATCTATGTCTGTTTTGTCAAAAGAATCTGTTGACTTGTTAAAGCGAAAGTAATTGTAAAAGCCATGGCGATAAACCAGAGCGGCTGACATAGCTTTATATCATCACCAGAGAGGAACATTAATTGAATCAAACCGTAGATAGTCCCCGAGCCGGCAAACCTTAACCGTAATAATCCGCAACACGAGACAGAAAAGGATTGGAATGTAATGAAGGATTTTAGACTACGTCATCACGTACCATGTCTCTCTTGTTGAAATGCCGCCGTGCCAAGCAAACGCGCTGAGAAACAAGCTCTTTCCATGCGCTATGCCCTGGGGACCAGCTCTCGGGCCCTCGCACCAGCCCACTAAGGTAGGCGAGCAGAAGCGTGACAGACACTGTGTCTGGGCTGCTAAGCAGTCCAGACAACCTCGCTTTAAACAAAGCCGCTACCCGCCCATGACGGCATTACCATATGGCAAGAGTTGACTTTGCCTGTGGCCGAGAG
Organism: Fusarium globosum; assembly: GCA_013396165.1. Classification (NCBI taxonomy): domain Eukaryota; kingdom Fungi; phylum Ascomycota; class Sordariomycetes; order Hypocreales; family Nectriaceae; genus Fusarium; species Fusarium globosum. The sequence goes on from JAAQPF010000358.1 coordinate 13,954, forward strand.
GATTGCCTCCGTTGACTTTCGGACCAGCTGCGTACTCACAAAAGCATGTATGCAAGGAAAACACATGACCTCTGAACGACAAGCTGCTGCCCGTTATAAACCTTATCACCTCAATCACCTTGCATGAGCTATATTCACTTAATCCTGACCTCTATTGTGTTACAATGAAGGATTGCTGACAGGAAGTCGGCAAGTTATCGTCTCTTGACATTAGAGCCTGTACTAAGAAATCGGGAAATGAGGCAATTCTCCGATGGTGCAGCTGAATATCGAGATCAAGCGCTGCACTGTACTTTGGCAGCCAATAGAGACTCAACATCACGTCTAGGGAGCGGGCCGTAAGACTGCCAAGGATCTCGATGGCGAATGCGGGTACTCAGCTCCATGTAAATCTCACCCACTTGTAGCTATGCAGGTCCAACCTTGTACTTAGTTGCAATCTGATTACTGATTAGTCTTCGAAATATCACAGCATGATCAGTCTACCTCTTGAATCGTGTGCCATGACAACCGTGGAAGGATTCGCTGTGCTGCCTCAGTCCGCTTGAGGCCGAATCCGGGTTGAAGCAAGTTAGGAGCGGTAAACTGATATCTGGGGGACTATAAATATGTGTTGATTTCCCACTGCTTTCACTTGCTCAGCAAACATTACAATCAACTCATCCCGAAGTCAAAGAAACAAGAACTTCTGAACCATCTTTTACCTCCAACACCTACGATGATCTCAGTGAGTCCTGGAATCGACCACTTGACAAGGAGAGACTAATATTATCAGCTCCGATCGTCTTTGGCGCTCCTCGCCCTTCCAGCTCTAGCTGCAGCAGGCAATGTCTGTCTCGGAGTCTTTGCTGTAGCTGGTCTCGGCGATGCGCCCCCTGACGTATACTACGTCGCCTTTGCCGCAGGATCCCCATGTGACGAAAGCCGATCAGCCAGTCTGACCGACACCCTGAACGAGAATTGGTGCTCAATTGCCAACCGCGCCCCTCAATTCGACATGTGCGGCAGCACGGCCACCATCTTCAATGCTGGAGAGCCTATTGGTGATGATGCAGACTTCAATGACTGTGGGGCAAAGTTGAGCATTAATGGAGAGGAGTTTGATGGCGAGGTTCTTGAGGAGCTTGCGGAGGATAACCCTTGCAGTGCTACATGCAACAATGGTATTGCTTTCGGTAATATTGGTGGTTTGAGACACTATGTCGACGTACCTATGTGCGACTAATGTCCTGAGGGCTTGTTTGGATCATGCTAAGATAGGGCTTCATTAGATTGCAGATGACTATTGGAGATCACGATTGCCTTACTCTAAGAATATGTATGTAGCGATTGAGGCGTGTATTGAGATTAGTTGAAGTTGTCTATAACGAGCGGCGGTTGAGACAGTGCCAGACTGTAGCCTGCTTTTATGTTCGACGCTGAATCTAGCTGAATACTCGATTCTTCAATTCGGAGGATTACTGGGCAAGTGTTGGGAACACACTACCTTTTTCCGCAAAATAACGAGTCAGTCTAGACAAACGGCCCGGTGAAGAGTTTGCGTCCACGATTTGATAGAAACACTGTGATTCTTGTTGCTGTCAAGACATGAGAGTACGGGTCAATAATAACAATCTCGCTATTTAAATCCAACGTAAGAATAATCTACCTTATGCTGACGCCATGAAGATGCCTCTGTAGATAATAGAACAGGCCCCATACTAGTCGGTCTCCTAACCTTGTCTCTTATCCGTTTGCCATTAGAGTTTAAATTCTGTCTTTCCTCCCTCTCTACCAAGTCTTCAGACTATTCTTTCAGGAATGTCACCAAGCAAAAAGCATACTGCCACACAGGTGCCTTATTCGGCCAAGCCTTATAAACGTCTGGAAGTCAATTCACAGTCGGATCGGCAAGCCAGTACCAAACAGCTGCCAGGAAACATATGAGGGCTAAGACTCCGAGCCAATCTGGCCAATCTGGTTCCGGATCGACCTCACCATAACGCCGCTGCTCTGCTGTTAAATAGATTTGCTGTGATGGAGCATCGCCGTGCCTCGCTAGCACAGGTGGCTGGAATTGATGTACCCTTGGATAGTGATAGTCTCTCGCGGCGTTTGCACTGTTATGGACCGTAGCATACGATTGGGGAACCGACGCCGTCGAGTTTTGGATGAATGTTCCATAGGATGTTGACAGAGGGGAGCTAGATATCCTGGCAGAATTCGTACCACGACCAAGGTCTTGGGTGAGCCCTTGACCTGGATGGGAAATACGGACAGGCACAGGAGCTTCGCTGCAAGTCGACTGGGCAGTCCGCTCGAATATGCCATGGCCTTTCAACCTAGTAGCCAGTCCCCCAAGATTCTGCTTCCACAATTCTGAAGTAAGTATCTGGTAGGACATTGTCTCCAAGTGGAGATCATTGTCGCGCCAACAGGAGCGAAGTGCTACAAACGGAATTTCGTGAACATCCTTGATATTAACGTAGGACCTCTTTTTCATCGTCTTTCCGTGCGCAGCGATGAGATCGCAGCGGGTATCTGGGTGTCTGGCTGGACGTATTGGGAGGTAGGATTGTCGTCGAGCGGGATCTGGATGACGATTCTCGATTGGGGTGTCGTCAAAGCTCGTCACCTAGCGGCGGTGTTTGTTAGTAATGCTATACCCCAACGCAAGCTGTAACGACGGAAATGCGGAGACCAACAACACAAACAGCCACTTTTCCATGATATATCTCCTTTGAGAGGATAACAACTGGATGGTTGAAAATGCCGCTTGTGATAGGCACGGTAGTTGTTATCCTCGTCTCAACCTCCACCCTCTTGGGCAGCATCATGATTCGGCCCTCTAGATATGGACATTCTCGGGGTGGATGAGTGTGCAACATGGCCAAGAGAGGGACTTCGTTCAGAAGTGCGAAAGTAGCATTGATTTTGTGCTATATGAAAGTATTCGTGGAGTAACTTCGATGTGGTACGAGGATGAATTGGCATCATCCCCAGGCCAGATGGTAACGTGCAGACGACGACAGCATGCCGAAAGATATTACCGCTGGGAATGGTCAAATGGAGATCGGCGCAGCCTGAGAAACTGGCTAATGATGCGACCTGCAGCCACGCCAGGTAAACCACTCTGCCTTGGAGGCGCCAAGTGTAAAAAGTAAGTGGGGAAACGGTCGAGAATTGGCCGAGGATGTCGGACTCCGGCGTTGTGTCTATGGCCCATTGGTGTTCATTGTTGGGCGGTTAGCTTAGCCCCAATAGCGTTGCTTGAGATATGCTGTTGGTCGTTGCGATGCTAGGCAATGAGATGGTGAGACTCAGAGCATGATTGGTCTATCGGAGAGGAAAGAGAAAAGAATAGCATGGCAGTGCATAACTTTAGGTCATTCATCGACCAGGTTACTCGCCAACCTCGAGATGGCCAAAAACATGGTGTATACGACATAACAAGCTCTTCGTTGGATGTTTCTACACTGTGCAAAAAACTGATAGCCTCGCTGACGCTCGCAATCGAATATAGGAACAGCCCGATGCGGGGGTCGAACCCGCAACCTTGAGATCGCGTACTCGTAAGAGTCTCACGCTCTACCGATTGAGCTAACCGGGCGTGGCTCTTGATTGTTGAGAAAGAAGTCGCGGATTTGTCATCATGTTGGTTTGCATGTGTGGCTGGAAGCAGGGAGATTTGTGCAACACCGTCGAGGGCATTGCGTATGTAGTTTCGCCGATGTACACAGCAAGAAACTGGCCAAACATTGATATTTGACGGTCATGTTATGCTATATACTTTATGTCCAATGACGTTATTAATAATTGAACTCGCGTTCATGCGTCAGCGACAAAAAGGTAAGGCAAATCAATCATCTGAATATTCATGGTAAAATGCTCTAACTCGCTTCTAAGGGCATCAATATCCATTATAAATCCCAATGAACTAGAACACAATTGTAAAACTCAAACAGTAAAGCGGAACCTCGGGCTTCTCTCACCCATAGACTCAATCTCCTCCTCAGTCTTACCGTCAAGCAAGTAATCCTGCTTACCCTCATCACGAAGCTTGTTCTGTCGCTTGAAGTGAAGATGGAGGATGATATTCAGGATCAACGACACAACAAGCATTCCCATGCTGGCACCGTAGCCAGGGCGGTAGTGAGGAGCATACTGGCTAGAGAAGAGGAACGGGGATGCGACGCCAGAAGCGTTACCGATGGTCAGATGCATACCCGTTGAGAAAGCTCGCTTTCCGTAGCGGGGGTTGTTGGCGGGAACCCAAGCAAAGGAAATACCGGATGAGAGGAAGATGCCGATTGAGACGAAACAGCAGCCTGCGTATGAGACAGCGGCGCCTTTGCCGGCGATGAGCATACCATAGCCGATAATGGCGGATCCGATGCCTCCCATGACGAAGAAGCCTCTCTTTTGAGTGATGTCACTGAGGCGAGCGCCGATGAGATATGTGATGGCTCCGATAGCGTAGACGGGGACAGTCATCGCTTGAACCTCAGCTGATGACCAGGTACCCATAGCCTTGACAATGGTAGGCAGGAAGACGACGAAAGAGTAAAGCATAGCCAGGGTAGGGAAGAGAGCGAAGCAGTAAACCCAAGTGGTCCAGTCCTTAACACCATCAAGAACGTCCTCCTTGAGAAGCTCTCGGTTGTTTCTAGCCCGACCAACCTGCTCATCATGAATCTTCTGCAGGTTGATCTTATCCTCCTCGGTCAAAAACTTAGCAGTCTCAGGGCTGTTTGGCAAAACGAAGGGAATAACAACGCCGGTGACAATGGTAGGTGCACCATTGATAAGGATGATCCATCGCCACGCACTCCAGCCCATGGCACCGTCCATAAAGCTAATGCCATAAGCAACAAGACCACCAGCGACACCAGAGATAGCAGCAGTGGAGAAGAAGTATGCGATACGAAGAGCAAGACTCTTGCGGCCGTAGTACATGGAGAGGTAGAGCACGACACCAGGGAAGAAACCAGCTTCGCAGAGACCGAGGAGGAGACGGCAGGCGACGAGGGCGCCGAGGTTGTTGACCCAGGCGCTGCAGGTGGCGACGATGCCCCATGCGATGGTGAGGCCGGCCAGATAGTAGGCGGGCTTGAGCTTCTTGATGATGAGGTTGGAGGGGGACTCGAAGAGCTGAAGGTCATTAGTTTCATAAAGAATGGAGGACTTTTCTTTTGGGAGCTTACACAGTAGGTGACGAAGAGTACGGAGACAGAGAGCTGGAACTCATTTCCTGTCAGGCCGAGATCTTCTTCCATACGGAACAGACGAGCGTTGCCAATGTTGACTGCAACCTGTTAGACCCTTCATTTGAGAGCAGAGCAGAGTGGCATACCTCGATCCATCATGTTCATCAGATACACCCACATAACCATCGGAATAATGCGATAGTCGAGCTTTCTGAGGATAGCCCTCTCAGTCTGCTTATCAACATACTCATAGTTCTCACCACGCGCCTCCTCAATACCCCTCGCCTCAGCCTTCATATCAGAGCCAGAAGACGAGTTGGGACGCGTAGGCTCTTGATGAGCGGAGACATTATCGTGGGCTGTCATCTTGGCTACCAAGCTGATATCAAGAAAGCTGGGGAATGAAGAAAGGGAAGTAGTTTCATCCCCGTGAAGACGATGCTGGATGATCGACGGGAGAGAAAGGACGGTGGATGAGGGACCGGTTTTATACACAAGCCAAGATATTTCTTACCCCGTGGGAAAAGATATCTGGACCTCCCCACAAACCCCAAGGTGTCTTCTCCATATCGCAGATTCTGTTATCCAACGCCAAGCCTATGCAATTGCCACGCGAGGCTTGTCTTTGCAACCGTAACGCCTTATCCAATCACTCTCATTCGTGTGCCAGCATCGGAAAATATCCACACGAGGGTTACAGCCAAGGCTCGCCATATCTCCTTCACAATCTCGACCCATATCTGCATCTTTTGCAAGTAGATATGGGGATAACCCCGGATTTGCTGTCGCCAAGGCTGTGACAACGGCTCTGCGTTTTGGCAATGCGTCTTTTTCTGGGGTTGACAGCTCAAAATATCGCCAGATCAACCCATGAAGCTGAAGGAGTAGTAGCGATTTCAAGGGGCGGCTATGACTTGAGGCTGCAGGACTTGACATAGCCGACACGTGGCGGACGAGCGGAAGAATTACCACATCGATGGCAAGCTGGTGCAGATGGGGTTTTTTATCTTGGCTGTTTCTTGGCTCTCCGAATGCAAAACTTGGGGTGAGAAGAAAAGAGAGAGATGTGCAGTTTTAGGCGAGATGAGAGACTATGCTGACCCCCAAACTTTTGACGTGGTCTCCTCTATACTCCGCCTTTTGTGCCCCAACTTATTCATGCTTAAAATAAAGATGGCCAATAGGAATGAGGTTAAGTTATTGAATTATCGGGGTAGGTGAGAGTCCATCTTCTCGGCTGCCTCCAATCTGCTGTCCTCTCTTCATAGTGATTTAGGTGTCATCAGCCAAGTCTGGGGTAAAAAAGCACAGATGGGGCACATCAGATCATCTCAGATCACAACATTCGACTTTTTTTCTTCTCACATCTGCATTTGAATCTCTAAAAACGGAAAAAAGGTCTCACCGACCCCACGGGGAACCCCATACGAGAAGATGGAGACGAGTTGGAGAATGCGGCCGTTGCGACGTGCCAGCCAAGACTGCCAAGTCTGCCAAGCGCACTCAAGTCGAACGAGTTTTTCTCTTCTGGTGGAGCGATCTCTTGGGTACTCGTCATGGTATTTCCCTGTTCCATTGTTGAGGATGAGGGCTTTGTGTCTTGTCTTTTCTCAGCGTCCGGTAACCCGGGAATCGTGGGGATGTGCTTGGCGTGTCGAACCATCGCGGGGAAAGGAAGAAGAGTCTGGGGAATCTAGACGTGGTTTGAGTGAATTAATGGTGATGTTGAGCTGAGTTTTGAGGTGCACTATGCATAGCCAAAGTTGTAGTTTGCCATGTGGCTTTTGCATGATATTGAATCACGCTTGTAATTTTACAGCCGCGTTTTACTACCCGGGCCATCTGCCGTGAGGGGATGCGCTTTCACTGACAAACAGAAAATTCTAGTGTCTTGCAGATCATTTGGAGAAAACCACCAGCAGGTAAAACAAGGGGCCAAGAAGGTTCCTTCGAGATCCGTCCCCGACGCATCAGGATATGTATGTCCGTCTTGGCGGAATCAAAACACGCGTGGCATGCACACCTCGGTTTTCTGCCGAAGAGGCTTGACAGGTGTCAGGTTTATCATGCTTTTGTGTGTATGTTGAGATTGATCTGCAGATGTTTCATGGTATAAATCTGGCTGTGGTGGCAAGGTCTTGCCGCTACCAAACACTGCATACATCCGTAGCCAGTTATGTGACCTCTCGTGGTTGCAATTGTAACTCAAACAGACATATTGACAAACAGGAATCGTTGCCTCATCCAAAGACATGATCGTGCATAGTAAAAGGGTTGTAAAATAGAGCAAAATGTGTTCCAGTGTTTGAGAAGACTGTGAAATGATATTTGCTGAGATAAAGCGTCATCTACGGCGCGATGGCCCCTGCCAGGCAAGCATATCATTTTGCTAAAGCAGAAGAACAACGGATCAGTGAAGCAAACAATAATCAATAGCTAACACAATCGACAATGCCATTTAACAAAGAATTAGACAATCGCGAAGGCTGTTCCACCATCATGCTCCGCTGTATCATGAATTGGGATGATTGCACTTGATTGCACTGGCAAATTCATCTGTGTCACGTCACAGGGTAGCAAGCACTTTATGCCAGTGCACAAACAATATGCACAACTCAGTGGCTGCTCGTCACAGTGGCAGTGCGTGGTGGAGCAACAGTGAATGCCGCTGGACTTTAGGCAGCAATCCGCTGCAATTTAACCCTGCTAGACTCACTTTAGCTCTCTCCTCTTCCCAACTCTAACCACTCTCAACCCTGCACGCGAATCCACAACTGTTATTCCCGAGACAAGGGCTTATGACATTGTAAGTTGACTTCGACCGAATGACTCCTTCGGCAGTGCTGACTTTTGCGCGTTGAAAGAGCCTCATCTGATCAAACTTTGCTGATTGAGTTGTCGCTGACAAGAATAAAAAAGTGCTCGCCTGCCCGTCCATTTGTTCGTCACTTTCTCCCCACGAAGATCCATTACGACCATCGCTAAATCGCCCAAGATGTTCAAGCAACGATCTCACGAGACCCATCACAACACCCACGTCCCCGAGATCAAGGCCAACTCGGGCGAGTACACCGTCGCTGTTCTCGGCGACAGCCTCTTCGAGCGCTTCAAGAGCACGGGCCGAATGCTGAGCATTAGCAAGGACTCGCGTATCCTCAACCTCGGTGTTGGCGGCGACAAGATCTTGAATGTTCAGTACCGCATGGATCAAGGTCTCGTCCGCCTTCTGAAGCAGCACCAGCCTAACCTCAAGACTATGTACATCCACATGGGATCCAACAATCTCAAGAAGCAGGGTCTTCGAAAGGGCGATGCGGATGCGTACGGCGCGGTTGTCAAGCAGTTGCGCACTGAGTTTCCCGACATGACTCTTGTCATCACTGCGTTGTTCATCCAGCGTGGTCTGGGACTTGATGTGATTGAAGATGCGAACAACAAGCTCAAGGCTATTGCCGAAGAGCATGGATGCGTGTTCCTGCCTTTTGGGGATGATCAGGCGGGCATCATGAGCGAGGACAATGTTCACTTGAACGAGTTTGGGTATCGCAAGTGGAACGAAATCCTCACCAACGACATGAACAGCCGTTGAGAGGCGCGCCCGTCACGATTTGATGACGAAGCACAGAGCCTGGGGGGTCTGAGGACCGCCATGCATTTTCATTTTGACGCAAGCGAGCCATCGTCTCCACGGAAGTAAGTGGTTTCATCAAGTATCTCACACTGCATTGAATGAGCTAACATTTCGTTTGAAGGAGACGCAGGGAGAAACCTGCAGTATGTTGTTCTTACCAGTCCCGGTCATGATATTGTGTCGCTGCGAAAGTTTGGGTTGCCTTGAAGGAAGGATACTTATGATTGAGACCTTACTCTAAATCGAGTGAAGGTTCGGAAAGTAACATACAGTACAGTCTTGTATTCCTATCCTAGACTAGAAGTTTCGTTACCCCCTTCAAACTCTTTCCCGTGTGCTCCCCAACCATGCTGTGTCTGCCAAAACCCTCCACAATTCCCACTTAATGATTGACACCGCCTCTGTGAGTGGGGCTCACATTTGTAACTTCAACCACGTCCATCACCTCTGCGATTCCACCCGTGACAGGCCTATCCGGATAAACAGGAACCACTACCAAATGTGTCTAGTTACTGACAACAGCAAGCAGACTGTTGACGCGGCTGTTATTCTCCGTATCCATATCATAAGGAGGCGGTCGCTTCCACAAGAGCTTGACACCCGGCTGGAAGATCATGCAGTGCGAACTACCGCCAAAGTGAAACATGCCGATCTGCTGCCCTTTGGTGATATGAGCGTCCTTCTCAACAATAAATTCACAGCCTGACACCTCAGCCATGCCGATAAACACAATAGCCATGAGCCCAATCTTGTGGTTGTCAGCTTGAATCCAGATGATACCCCGCGTAGCTACAGCGCTGATGTAAGGCTGCGAGTAGTTCGGTGCCGCGGGATCAGGATCATCTGGGTTACCCGCTAAACCCTCAAAGTAGTTCTCACTGTAGTACGACCCGGGAACAAGCTCAATATCAACGACCTTGCCGCTGACGGGCGCGTGCCAGCGATGATAGCTCTTCGCGCTAAGGAAGGCTTGGTACACAGTTCCGTTGACGAGTTTGCTCGTGTTGGGGTTAGAGTTGAGCATTCTGTCGAGGGAGTAGGGCTGGGACTTGAGCCAGAATTGATCGTGGAGCTTGACGTGCTCGGCGACTTGAAGGGGCGCGGACTCGCATGCATTGGTGATGACGAGGGTTGGATCAGGGTATTCTGGGGTTGGAGGGGCGTCATCTGGGCAGGCGATGGGGCGCATGCCATCTCTGAACTCTCTGGTGAAGAAATCGTCCCAGGATTTGTAGCCGTAGTACTTTTCAGCGGGGTTGCAGATGAAGATCTTATCAAATGTTGGGCCGCCGAGTTCACCAGTGTTGGCTACAGTGGCGAGCATATGCAGCGCATCCTTAGACAGCCACCCCTCTAAACCAGACTGAGAGGCAGGAGATCCCAAGAAGGAGCCCCAGCTGTCAAGAATACCCTTGAAAGAGGCGTTAACCTCGGGAAGAAGCCAGAACTCATAGCCAGCGATGGTTCCCATGGGCCAATCAAGAACAGCATTGATAGGAAACCCGATCATGCCCATAGCAGTTGGAGGATCCTGCTTATCAAAGAACGGCGGGGCAGATTGAATGATGAGACTGAGGACATCGATGAATTGACCAAAAGTCTTGAGGGCTGGTTCACCAGTGGGGTCATAGTGCTTGGAAGACTGGGTGAACATGTCATTCGCGAGAGTCTTGAGGTAGGGGTTGTCATTGACGAGTTTCTGGAAAGCTACGATCTGGGGGTTGGGGTCAAGAGAAGCAAAGTTCTTCTTTTTGGTTTGCTGGAGCTTGGAGGCGATCCAGTCTTGGATTGCTGGGCGCTGGTTGGGGAGCCATTTGCCGATTGGGCGGTGGGCTGTGACAGGGAGTGAAGTCATGGTTGACAGTGAAGTTCTTACGAAGACAGTGAGATTATTTTGAAGAAGGGGAATAACGATAGAGCAAGTGCGATGGCTTCCACTTTATACATAGACTTCAAAATGCGACGCAGGCTGAGCTGAAAGAAGATGCGGAGTCTCTTACGGATCAACACCAGCCGACGGGACACAGAACCTGCACCACCAATGACATCCCAGCATGAATGAGACATACATCGCTCAGCCCGCCACAATTCCGAGATACCTGCCCAAAAGGCTCAAATGCACAGAAACTGCCGTCATATATGCACTCACCCGCAGCTAATTACATCACAGATCTGAATACTCCGCCAGATAATAGACGATAGAGATGCTTGCATGTGAACTGTCTGGGACACAGAGTTTTGACTTGGCTGATATCACATATCGCGGGGTAACTACCTCTTTTCGTTTGCGTTGCACGAAGGAACGGGTGGTATGTGATATCGTCGCAAGAATGTAGGACGAGGAGGGGGATCTTGGTAGGACTGTGAGATGGGGGCTGATGTGTTGCAATGAGAGCAGGATACAGAACATTGCGGCGGAGGACACACGCGAACAAGACCTTTTGACTTGTACAAGGCCACGATTGTAATCCGTCCGACAATGCATTGATACAGACTGGGGCAGCCATCACTCTCCATCACACTAGGCACGGCACCCACATCGTCACATTCCAGAGCATCCCGAACATCTAGCCCTGTGACTGTTTATGAGACGCTGAGAATGGATTGCTTATTCGACTATTAAACGAAGCAAGAATAATAGTAACTCGGGAATGAACTTAAGATCTGTAAGTATATCTCTTTTTGTAATTGGTATAAAGACGCCGAGTCTGATCTTATCTAATTTTATCTCTTATCGCATCAGCTAGGCTGAAATAAGCTACAAACACCACTTGGTGCTATCGTGAACTATCGAATTTCCAAGCCAATAGCGCCCTCTCGGAGATTACAAAAAGTCTTCCTCCAAAGAGTATTAAATCTAGCTGAGCCCCTAAAATGTTTTTTTTTTTTTTCGAATCACCATCCACTCATTCTTTGGTTCTGCGCTTCGACGCCATTCCGCTCTTTAATTCGTTCTTTGTAAATATGTTGTTGCTCAAGTACTCAGCCGTCGTTGCTGCTTTTGCTCTTTACGGGCAGACTAGCGCTGGGCCTTGCAAGCCCGTCACTCGTGCTACGAGCTCAGGCTTGGAGACCTCCAGCACGGCCACGACTAAAGCTTCGTCAACTGTGACGAACTCACTCTCGGTTGAGACCTCGGCAACGGTCGAAACTTCTTCGGTTGCTACGTCGGTTGAGAGCTCGGCGACTACCTTTTTGTCTGAGGCCTCAACCACTGCTGGCGATTCTTCGACCTTGCTCACCTCCACCGCGGCGCTTGACGCAACGACTACCGAGTTTGTGTCTACCAGCACTGATGTCTCTACAACAGCGACCGCGACGACTTCTGCTGCGCCGCTGTGCGAGTTCACGGGCGTTTACACCAACTACGTCAAGAACCCGTCTTTCGATGATCTCGACGGCAATGGAGACCCCACAGTCGACCCGTGGATCTTGCTGGGTGTCTCAACCCTAACCACCGATTTCCCTAGATCTGGAGCCCGCTCTATGTCAGCTCACCCCTCTCCCCCACAAACGACACTACTAACTGATACAGGGCATATTCTTACCCCGACGCCGCGGTCGGAGGAAGTTCTTCCATCCTTCAAGAACTAACCAACACTGTCGCCGGACAAGAATACGTCTTTAAGTTTCACTATGCGCTCATTGAAGGCCAGCCTCTTGAATCAGATGAATGCAGAATTGGTACATTCGCTGGTTCGGGGGGCGCGAACCGGCTGTTTCTTGCTGTCGATGGCGATCAGGCAATTGTGCAGGATCAGTATTATGAGCAGGAGTATCGCATTACTGCCGAGAATGATAACCAGAGGTTGTCGATTGGGTTCTTCTGTACAAGCGAGCCGTCGGCAGGAACAGTCAAGATTCAGATTGATGATGTTTCGGTTTATGACTACTATGAGGGCTGTGAAAGTCCTTGAGAGGAAGTCGATATGACTGGGGCAGTGTGCATACCGCCTTGAGATATTTTGCCCCGTATATAGATTCACTAGCTATGCATTGAATAATAATCTACAACTTCGTTTCCGTCTTGATACCCATGACATCCCTCAAGTCCTTAATCTCAGTATCAGGTCGATGCGAAGTTGGTTTCGCAACTCGTCCTCCGTAAGCCCATTCTTTCCTCAATCCCGTATCACGACCTTCCACCGCATCGGCGATGTACTTTCCAATGATAGGAAACATCTTGAACGCGTGTCCAGAATCGCCTGTAGCGAGAAGAACATCTTTATGTATGGGGTGGCGATCGATGAGCCAGTGAGCATCCGGTGAATCGGTACACCAACATACACGCGCATCGAGGAGGGGCCGATCGGAGAACTGGGGCATGACGGTGTTGATGAAGTTTCTGATGGCGACTTCTGCTTCGTGGGGAATGCCATCTTGGGGGTGATCGCTAGAGTAGCGGGGGATGGAGTAATTAGTTGTGTTACCGTCCTCATCGACGAAGGTGCCTCTCTGGTATTGATAGCCGGGGTTATTGTCGCAGATCTTGACCAGTTCTGATTCCTTTTAGCAACGGTATTTCAGGCAATTGTAATATGAAGTGTCACCTACTTGTGTCCGGATCTGGTTCAAACATGAACCCAAGCTCATAGTTATCAATCACAGGAACTCCCTCCCATTCAGCAGCTTCTTCATCAGTGAGTTGGATATGACCCAAAGTCCAGCACTTTGACCACAGCTGCTGCGACAACTCGGGTAGTAGTTGTGGCGATGCAGCGCCCGTGCTGAGGATGTAGTGATCCGCATGAAGAACCTCACCAGAAGCAACGCGGATCCCGGTCATTGAGCCAGAAGCATCGAGCTCAAGGCCGGTCATCGTACCTACTAGGCCCGAAGTGAATTTGACGCCCATATTCTCAGATTCAAATGCCCATTTCTCAAGGGCTTTTCGAGCGTGGACCCATCCGCCGAGACTGTTGTAAAGACCCTTCCAGTTGTCGATCCCAACGGCGTTCTTCAATTGGGGAACACGTTTGACGATCTCATCTCTGCCACTGATGAGCTCTAGGTTATTGGCTTTTCCTGCTCTTTTGAGATTTTCGTAAGACTTTTCAAGGAAAGACTCTGCTTTCTTGTCACCCATCGTAGTAGTGATACGTCCCTGTTGTTGTGAGTCTAAGCCCCAAGGACGGCGATTGAGATCGATAACTCACTGTCTCAAAAAATACATCATGCCATTCTGGATCTCTCCAAGCGTCGAGTGCTTCAAGAGCAAGGCGCGTGTAAAGTGGTTCGTCGTACTCAGTACGCATCACCTTGTTCAAGTCATGACCGGCAGAGTCTAGGCTTGGCCATGGGTGGCGGTCGATGCAAGTGATGTTGGTATAGCCACGCTTGGCTAGATGGTAGGCTGTACTGATACCGAATGTGCCCCTAGCATTAGGGGATTAGCCTGTGATGGTGTATTGGCGGGGCTGAGACTTACGCTCCGATGATGAGGATTGACGAGTCCTTGTTTAGAGGTGCTACTGTGCGAGCCATGGTTGATAGAAAGAACTTAGTACTATCATGGAAAAGAATGAAAGATAAGATTCAAGAACAAAATTATGCTATCAGACGTTGAAGCTGGCCGTTTTATTGCTGATATGACGCCCGCAACCGGAGCAGATATGATATCTCGTGACAAATCAAGGCTGGACCTTCCTTCACTCAACTACCCCGCAATAAACCTCACTCTATCGTTTCGAAGTGGCAACCTCTAATCAAGAACTAGTCAAAGTGTCAAGATAAGGTAGGGTAGCTAGGGGAGGAAAGAAAACTCAGGACCTCAATCCTAAAAGACAAAAAGATTTAGGTAATATAGCCTAAGTTTAGGATGACTTTTGCTAAGTTTATTTTGACACCTTGCAGTAGGGTTCGCTATTTTCTTGCCCCCTGAGGGGTAGCAATTATTCTCCATAACCCCGAAGCTAAGGACCTGATGATCCGGCGACCAATTAAAAACTAGCTCAATGGACAACATCGCTTGGACCTTCTTCTTGCATGAGGGGCTTGATAAACTAACGTTTGCCGAAATCCGGGGAGGGGAGTAGCATCGAATGTGACATTACTCGCGATAAGACAAAGTTATAAAATGCCGAGACTTTCGCGCCAAGAAAGCAATGCATCCCCAGAAGATCATACCTTTGTCTTGTTTTGATACAATTTGTAAGGCATTTCTTGTGACTGAGACGGCCATCATGGCACCCAAAGTCGAGTATGCCGATAACCTTGGGCCTTCAAGACAAGAAGACGGCACCATTGAGGGCACTTCCGAAGAAATCATCGACAACCCTGACAAAGCTACTGCATTCGCCATCAGCGGTATAGATGAACACTACGACATTGACTCTGACAACTCGCCCCAGCCTGAAGTCAGAGCAAATGTCCCCAATGTCGATGATCCTTCTATGCCTGTTAACACGCTTCGTGCGTGGGCTTTGGGTCTTCTGTTCACCATCCTCGGTACTGGTATCAATCAGTTCTTTTCGATGAGATATCCCAGTGTGACCATCTCTTCGCTCGTCGCACAATTAGTCGCTTATCCAGCCGGAAGAGCCCTTGCGCACGCCCTCCCCATCATGAGAATCACACTATTCGGGAGAGAAATTGCGCTTAATCCCGATCATCATTTCAACATAAAAGAGCATGCCCTCGTTACCATCATGTCGAACCTTTCGTTCGGACCGTCTTGGGCGACGGATATCATCCAAGCGCAAGTTGCGCCTGCGTTCTTGGGGCTGAAGACACCCGTTGGGTATCAGTTTTTGCTCGCGCTTACGATGCAGCTGTTTGGTCTTGGAATGGCGGGTATGGCGTACAGGTTTATTGTTGAGCCGCCGCATATGGTTTGGCCTTCGACGCTTGCTAATGCGGCGCTGTTTCAGACGTTGCATGGGAGGGCGAACCCGAAGGCTGATGGGTGGAGTATCTCGAGGTATCGCTTCTTCGTTTACATTTTTGCTGGTGGTTGGCTCTGGGTAAGCAATTGTCTCCTTTTATTTGGTGTCACCGCTGACGGCCTTTTAGTACTGGCTTCCTGGGTTCCTCTTCACTGGCCTAAGCACCTTTGCCTTCATCTGCTGGGCTGCACCAAGTAAGTTGACCGCTCAATTCACCCTTGCTTCGCCATACTGACTTCTGTTAGACAACATCGTCGTCAACAACCTCTTCGGCATGTCAACCGGCCTAGCCTATCTCCCCACCACGTTTGACTGGTCTCAGATCGCATACAACGGCTCCCCCCTCGTCGTGCCTTTCTGGGCACAAGCCAACGTCTTCGCCGGATGGGTCATAACATTCGCCCTCGTCACCCCAATTCTGTACTACACAAACACTTGGTACACTGCTTATCTACCCTTCTCTGGAGGCGATATCTACGATAACACTGGTAACGTCTTCAACGCGTCGCGCGTCGTTGATCGACATGGAAATTTCTCACCGGAAGACTACAAGGACTACAGCCCCATCTTCATGCCAGTCACTTTCGCTCTGAGCTACGGTATCTCTTTTGCGACAATGACTTGCGTTCCGACGTATATCTTCCTCAATTACTGGAAGCAGATCCTCGGCGCCTTCAATCCACAGCGAAAGAAGGATATACATGCTCGGCTGATCGAGAGATACCCTGATGCTCCTTGGTGGTGGTACGCTGCATTGACCGCTATCGTTCTTGGTCTCACAATCATGGTGCAAGAAGTGTACGATACACAGATGCCTGTCTGGGGTGTCTTCCTCGCTTTCGGACTAGCAGCATTCTACCTCATCCCCACTGGAAGCGTCTATGCTGTCGCCAATCTCAACAGTAATGTCCTCACTGTCCTTGGTGAGATTATTTCTGGATATGCCATTCCTGGAAAGCCAGTCGTCATGCTGATCTTCAAGTTCTACGCATACACTGGACTAAGTCAAGCGATGATCTTTGCCTCGGACATGAAGCTCGGGTTGTACATGAAGATCCCTCGTCGAACCCTATTTGTCGCACAGTTGACGGCGTGCATCGTTGGGTCTCTCACCCAGAACGCTGTTGTTCTGTGGATGTTGCACCACGTCAAGGACATCTGCGAGAGCGACCAACCCAACAAGTACACTTGTCCTCAAGGTCGAGTCAACTTCTCCTCCAGTATTGTTTGGGGAGCTGTCGGCCCCGCCCGTCTCTACAGCGTGGGCAAGATCTACGCTGGACTGTTGCACTTGTTCTGGCTTGGAGCTCTTCTTCCTTTAGTCACATTCTTCCTCAAGAAAAGGTATCCCAACAGCAAGTTGCTGCGTAATCTTCACTGGCCTCTCTTCTTCGCTGGTACGGGCAACGTGCCTCCCGCGACTGGTATTAACTACAGTTCCGCGTTTGCAGTCTCATTCATTTTCAACAAGTGGATTCGTGGAAAGTATCCGCATTGGTGGGCAAAGGTGAATCTCCGAAACAAAGCTCCCCGTCAACGATCAGCATAGCTAACTACATACAGTACAATTACGTCCTGTCCGCGGCGCTGGACTCTGGCCTTGCGATTTCTGCCATCGTGATTTTCTTCGCCCTCGTTTTTCCGGGTGTTAGTCTTAGTTGGTGGGGAAATAACGTCCAGGGCACGACTGCGGATGGCCTCGGTACTCCGTGGAGGAAGCTGGGCACCAATGAGACGTTTGGGCCATCTACTTGGAACTAAGAAAGTGTTTGGAGATGGATTGTGTGTTTCAGTTTTTGTATTGTTACTTCGTAGTGAGAAAGAAGAATGATTGACGTTCGTAGAAGGAGGCAAATCTTGGAACGTGTAGTCCAAGTGACAGAAGACTGAGGCAATTCATTACAGGATTAGTAGCCTTGAGACTAATCTTTTCTGGTGCATAAGCATGGGTCAGATATCTTCATGCTCCTTGGCTCTTGAACGTTGCCCAATCACATAATTTTCGGTCAAATACGACGAGTACCCCAACGCTAGTGTCAACTGAGGTGCTTGCTCTGCGTGTTGGTAAGATCATCAAGGTCCGAGCTATCCGAGGCAGCCATTGTATATAAGTCATCAGAAGAACAAGTCAATGGATAATTAAAACCACCAAATCTCATTTATACGTCACAGTTTCTCTGTTAATAATGGTTTCTTTCAACATTCTCAGAGCCTTGTATGTCTTTGGAGATTGAAATACGTATAAGAAAACTGCTAATAGCTGAATTAGGACTTGTTTTAACTCGGCACAGAGAATCTTACACCCTTCACCTCCCTCCCAGCCAGTCACGCTAAAGCTGACCGGCAATCCTTGCCTACAAGTCGATAGAGTATGGCAAATCACCAAAGACTGCATCGATCCTCTCTACTCCCGGCCCGTAATCGATAGCAAGACTCATGAGACATTGCCGATCCCCCATCTTCGAGTGTCAGGGCATTTCGAAGGAACTTTCGTTAATTTCAATATCTACCTCCCTAAGAATAGCTGAAAGGGACGCTTCTTCCAACTCGTCTATCCACTACAGAACTCGAGTGCATCTGAGCGAGAGATTGGCTTTAGAGCAGACAGCGGAGGATATACCGTTCGTGCATCTGGTCTACCAACCTATCGTGGTGATGCTACTACAGCAAAGTTCAGCATGGTGATTGCCCGTGAGTACTATAAGCCCAAGGCCAACAAAATTCATGGATATATCTACGGAGGTAGTGGTGGGTCTCTTGTCACTGTTAGAGCAATGGAAAATACGATTAGTATATGGTCTGGTGCTGTGACACTTGTCCAAGCTGTACTAGTTTCCATCAACAACTGGTCTGTTCGTGCTCTCGCAAGTCTTGTTCTTCAGAACAAGAGTGCTGAGATTGAGGAAGCGCTTAGGCCTGGTGATAGTGGGGACGTCTACTCAACCTTCAGTCCCACTGAAAGAAAGGTCTTTGAAGAGGCCACCGCCCTTGGTGTCCCTTTCAAAGGATGGGAGACATTCTACGAAACTGGGGCCTCTGAGTCACTTTGGGAGTCCATAAGAAGTGTGTCCGGTTCAGTTGTGATGAGAATGGATCCTACCTATGTGGAGGACTTCTGGAAAAAGCCGGGATATTTGGGCACTGAAAAGTCCGAGCTTGGTGATATATTTCGCGAGGAGATGCTTGACTACAACACCCTGATCACTTCCATCAAGTGTGACGTAAACAACGTTCCTGTCGAGCTCACCTTCTACACGGCGCCTAAATCAACGAGAACGTACTGGTTGGACAGCATTATAATGTCCAAAGATGGCGAAGTACTTAGTAAGATCACTGCCAAGGGTCAGGACAATAGTGATAACAAGACTTTCACCCTTCATTCGAATAACGACCCCACCATCCTCTCCTTTCTACAACAAGGGACTCGTGTCCACATAAGCAACCGAATGTTCCTCGCTATGCACGCACTCCATCGTTACTCGGTACCCAAACGCTCAGGTTTCTACGGCTATGACTATCTCCTTGATTCCAAAGGAACTCCCATCCATTCTCAGCGTTCAGTGCTTACAGCAGAGCAGATTGCAAGATCTGCTAGTGGGGGCGCTACGTTTTCGGGCAAGTTCAATGGAAAGATGATCGTCATGGACAATCTGATGGACGTCGACGCGTTTCCGTGGCATGCAGACTGGTACAGGCACCAAGTCAGAGAGGTGTATGGGGATGATATCGATAATAAGTTTCGTCTTCATTTCGCTGAGAATGCGGATCATCAAATGGGTCCTGTTGTAGGTTCCAAGAGCTCCAGAGTTGTGGACTTTACAGGCATTTATGAGCAGCATCTACAAGATTTGAGTGTTTGGTGCGAAACAGGGACGTACCCAAGCACTCCAACGAATTATACCGTACACAACGCTCAAGCTAAACTTCCAGCCACGGCCTCAGAGAGGAAAGGTCTCCAACCTGTTGTAGAACTCAGCGTCAATGGTGGCAAGCAAGTCAGAGTCAAAACAGATACTGCAGTTACCTTCAAGGCACGCGCTGTAGTTCCTCCTGGCGCAGGAAAGATCGTTTCTTTGGAGTATGATTTTGAAGGAACGGGTAACTTTGTCAAGATAAGCTTTGGAGAGGCTGTACAATCTGTTGAGAATGCGCGTTGGATCACTTACAGCCAACACGGGACCTTCTTTCCTGCTGTTAGGGCTGCTTCCCATAAGGAGGGACTGGTAGACTCGCCGTATGGTTTGACTTGGAATCTTGATCGGGCCAGGATTGTTGTTAGTTAGTTACTATCACCACCTTCTGTAAAAGAGGCACTAGCAGGGGCATAAGCAATAAGAAAGGTCAAGTTTCCTCTTTTACCGGAAGCAGGACGGACAGCAGGAATTTTAAAAGTGCTAAGAGAGTATAAGTTAAAGTGGTTGAGTATATTAACTCAACGATAGATCTACTTCTTTAAATGCGACACTAAGGGAGTGCTAGACATTCCATATCATTTCCTTTATGAATAACCTTGCAGTCTAGCTGATGACCAGATTTTCAAGCGGGATTCCCTTGTCTTCATCCTCCTCACTGAATTCCAGCCTTGCCTCCCCTAGCACCTTTCCAGAGCAGATGACACGAAAGTATATATACCCCAAGTCGTTCTCAGGCATCATCTCTAGCGAGAATTCTATCCGATAAATCGTTTTCTTCGAAAATAAGGATCCAGTTTCTCTGCTCTGGCAACCCCGTAAGTCAACTTTCCTGAGGTCAATATAAAGCTCTCCCAGCTTCTGAACCGCTATTTATAATCATCAACAGTCAGTCCCAGTGACAGGGGTGGGCATAACTTACAAGGATGGGCAAGGTTTCCTGGTGCTACTGCTTCTGTGCTCTCGTATAGAGTCTGCGTTCTGATCTTCGATTCTTTCTCGCCGATTGTCCAGTAACGGGAACGGGTGACTACGCTGCCCGATGTGATGCTCTGGCCCTATTAGTGTTGTAAGCAGCGTAAAGAGTGTAGGGGCCATTAAATATATTCTTACCCGATTAATCATCCAGTCCATGACCATGACTCGTTTCATCTTATCCTCTTGATCATAGTATGCATCCCATGGGTTGTGGATGTTTGCATCAAAGGGTATACTCAATGCAAGCCCGATATGTCGCTTGGATTTCTTCTTTACAACAATTGGACCCTCAAGTCCCCGGAGTGCAGCTCCAATACAAATTGCTTCCCATCTGATAATATGTTAGAATATTCATTTGGAGATAGCGGTTTACTTACGACTTGTTTGGGTTGATAAGCTCAACACCGTCGGGACACCACTCTCGAAGCTTGTTAAGGAGGTAGATAGATTCTCCAAATCCACCGACAAGGCATATTGTCTACAATGAACTGTTAATAAGACGCGCTGATCCTTGAGAACTATGATCTAACCTTGATTTCAAGTTCACTTTCGGATCGCGTGGCCTGGATTTGCTGCTCCAAGAGGGCAATAATCTTTTTAACAACAGGATCAAAAAGATCAATCATGTCCTGTCTAAGTAGAATGTTAATTAATTGCTAGGAGAGCGACATCGAACTCACGTTGTAATTACCACCTCGTTCTCATCACCGCGATACCATTGACTATCTGCACATCCAAGGTTTAAGTCGATGAGATGACGTTTCGCTAGCTTCGATACACCAAAGTGGCGTTTGATAGACTCAAACTGTGTCATAAATTTGGATCCAGCGCCCGTCTTTTGATAGCTCAGAGATGAAAATGAAGATCCAAATCGTTCCTCCATCAGTCTATGGAAAGCGCGATCAATAGTGGTCGAGCCACACTTCCCACCTATCACAGGACATGTTAATTGGATTGACTCTAACCGATGAGGGAAAATAGACATATGCAATCAATATACCTTCGCTGACACAAGCTTGTTCTAGACTTGGTATCGGGTAGGCCACAAGCACCTTGTATGAAGCAAGATCCTAAACACAGTCCATACTTTAGTCTCCGAATCAAGCTTCGAACAGGGCTACTCACCACTGTCCCTCCGCCGCAGTCGCATACAAGAACGCCGTCCCCTACCTAAGCCATGAGGTTAATCCTTGCTTCGATAGCCTGCAAGCAGACTTTAGGAATATACCTTGACCAACGGACTCTCGCCATCCTTGATCAGCTCGCTTAGGCAAGCAATTGCCCCAGCTTCAGGTTCACGAACCATCCTGATTGAGTCACCGTTTCGTGACTCGAAACCAGCTTCAATAGCAGCCTTCCTCGTCGAGTCTTCGGCTCGGAGACTCCACAGGGCCGGGAGAGTAAACCAGAACTCAATTGGAGTAAGTTTAACGACCGGTCCAAGCTTATCCTTCAATCGTGACATCACATAGGAGTACAGCTGCGTCAAAAAGTCCGTGACGACATCTTCAGGTGTCTTCCCGGTGGGGACAAGAAGTAGACCGGGTCCGTGGATGGACTTGAGAGACGAGTCATCGTACTCGGAGTGAGTCGCAAACCTATCAAGCAGTAGCTTGGTCCAGCAGTATGTCTTGGCCTCAGGTCCAATGTCGTAACCCCACGAAAGTTCCGGTTCGTAAGCAATTCTAGATGGTACTTGTTTGTAATAGCCTGCTCTTCCAACGGTCCTCTCAGTGGTACCCCATTCGTCAATAAGGTGAACACTTTCTATGCCCACGGCGGTTGACCATACGTAGGAAACCCCTAGAGAGTTAATTTACAGAGTTGAGCGGAAAGGGCCATGGCATACCGGAATGAGTTGTCCCATAATCCACTCCGACAATGAGCCTTTTCTCATCACGACCAGATTCCATCGTGGAAAACAGAGTGGAGCATACAATGAATGAAGCGAGGAGAGAAAAGAATTGTTGCAGCGTATACAATACAGAGAGCAGAAAGGTGAGGACAGGCTTATTATTCAACGGATGAATGTCTGAACTGATCCTGTGCGATGTGTGCGATAGCTGGGGGCTGATGGGTTGGTGGGCTGTTAATTTCCACGACCCCGCATGAGTTCTGGCGAACTATTAGCTAGGCAACAAGACCGGGGTGCACAGGGAGCTATTGATGCAGCTGGGCTTGCATGGAGTGATGTGGTTGCCTTCTGCAGCGAAGCGTGGTTCATGGTGGGTGTGTACGTAAGTACCAAATCTTGTCACAGCCCAGTTAGCATTAGCCGATGGAAAGGATGACACTGTGGGGAAATAGGCTTGATCTTAAAAGGGTGATGCTATTCTTCCCATAACGCAATGTAAGTTGTTTTCCTTACAAAAGAAGCCAAAACAACCTATTAAGATGAGCGCCTCAAATAATTCTTCTTCTTCAGTTGCGAATTATGGGAACAACCAAGGTAATCAAGCTCCATGGACATGAGCGCCCTGTCACTAACACCTGCGTGAAGATGGACACGGACTTCACAACAATACTTCATCAACGATGATTGAGGACAAGGCAATTGATTCAGGCGAAAATGGTTCTACCAGCACTCATCTTGTCAGCCATCGTGCTAGTCAGCCTAGGAGTCCCGAGTCCTCTGTAGGATTATCTAACGAGCACCAAAAGACGGTAAGTTGATCCAACATTCATTGCTGCGGCAGAACTCTACTGTGTGCATCGAATACGTTGAACTCATGGGGGTTACGAGTGTCAACTGCGCGATAGCAACCATGTAACCTCTCATATGACAGCTGAATAGTCCTACTAACAATTAACGTGGGCTTGTTAAGTCGTGTAGGTCTTCGAGCAAGTTCCGTAATTCGAAGCCAAGTCAACAGGAGGAACTGAACAGACTCAGAGAAGAACACCAAAAGCGCGAAAACGATCTTCATCAGGAAATCGGGAGACTCAAGAGAGAAATTAAAGCGCAGAAGGACACTGTTAGGCGAGCTCAAGACGTCTCCCAGGCCATGATGGAGCAATTCAAGTCTTTCGCAACAGGTGACAACGAGGTCGAGTTCTGGTTCCAGAGCACCAGTCACGGCTGGTACGAATGGGCCAGAGAGTTTGCGCATCAAGACCCTTCGAAATTAGCAGGAGTGCCTGGCCAGGCTTGGAATGAACTAACCGAGTTTGTGGTCTTACAGGACGGAAGGCTCGCAGATGGACTCGCTGCTGATCCGAAGATGCCTTATCTACTCTTGCAAGGCATGCTTGCTAATTTCATATGCATACACGCCTTCAGCACACCGTGGTGGATCTTTGATGCCCTCAGCCGTCTTGGCGTAAGCCTCGAGGAATCAGAATGTTTGCTCAACGATTGTATGCGTGACGAAGAAAAGATAAAGCGGATACTGTGCTTTGGTAGAGGAAAACTCCCCACCAGTGGAAACATGGACGTTCTCTTCGAGGTATTACAGAATCGTAAGTGACTCTCATGTCTTCTACGATGCGCGTATCCTAACTTCTTTTTGTAGTTCAAGAGGACTCATGTCATAAGCTTAGAACATCGCTCGTCCGATTCTTCTCCACAATTGGCATGGAGGCGAGGGCAGGAAGATCTGTTCGCGGTGAAAACGAGGCTCTCATTGATGCACGAATTTGCCACGCCAAGTACTTGACCCAATTGTTCCTTCGGAGTCCAGCATACAACCTGCTCCGCGATGAGCCCGATGAGATGTTGCAAGACCGCTGCGACGGCCTCCAAGAACAGATAGACCAGGCTCTACAAAAGTCCTTGGATCTTTGGGCTCACCGGTCTTGGATGCGCTGCATTGCTCTACCGGAATTGCGTGACCAAGGCCGCCTTGGCTTCGAGTCTAGTTCTGAGCTCCTGCGGCTGCATCGTGCTCACAAGGCGGATGATTGGCGAAATCACGAGGGCTCACCCATCGTAATGGTTGTTCAGCCCGCCATTGTTGTCTACGGCTCGGAGAGTGGCGATAACTACTCTTGCATGAGGCGTGTTTGGATGCCTGCCAAGGCCCTGATAGCTGGCGTGCCCGTATCCACTGGGAGAAGCACTGAGACACATGCCGATGAGAATACGAGGCCAAGCCACTAGGTTTTGAGTGTGATATAAAAATTGATATCTTTTTGGCACTAATGCAGCATGAGACCTTTTCAACCTACACGAGCCAATCTTAGCATGTTTCGTGCGCCATAAGCAACACATTTGCACATAACTAATGCACATTTCACGATATTTGCCAAAGCCTCGTAGTCAGCTTTGGCCACTAAGAACTCCGCATTTAGTCGCTCGGTGTGATAACGATGGGAGGGCGCATCAGCTGAAACTCAGGCTGTCAATATTTTCAAAGCCACGTCACACCTTTCGTAAGTCGAAGATCTGCAATGGAAGGTTCGCCGGTGCCAGTTCGCCTTATTGAGGCTGAAAATGGGTTTGAAGATCACTCGGCTGTAAAAGGTGGATCAATTTTGGTTCCTTTTCGTATCACTAAAGACTGAACCCGCTACCAAGATTCCCAGTCACAGGTCACTAAGGCGCAGACCAAAACATGCTCATCAAAGGACAACCAACGATGTTGATCGCAGTCATGGGGGTGACAGGCTCTGGCAAAAGCACCTTTGTGCGTACGGCCAGCGGTAACGATCGGGTTACCGTTGGACACTCACTAGAAGCCTGTAGGTTTGGAAGGCACATGTCTTAATCAGTGTTGACCAGACGTGCAGGCACCCAAGAAATCAACGCGTACGAATTCAACACCCAAGGTCACAATATTATCCTGGTCGACACGCCTGGTTTCAGTGACACGTATAAGTCTGACACCGAGATCCTGCTTGACCTTGCGAAGTGGCTTGAAGGGATGTATCGCCAGAATGCAAAGCTGACTGGTATACTCTACCTGCACCGTATTACCGATGTACGTATGGATGGGAGCGCGATGAGGAACCTAAAGATGTTTCGCAAACTCTGCGGAGATGATCCGATGAAAAATGTCACGATTCTATCTACCTTTTGGGGGAAGGACGATAAAGAGGTCGCCCACGAAGATGAGCTCAAAAGTAATCCTAACTTCTGGGGCAGCATGATTGAATGTGGCGCCCAGGTACAGCGTTTCGATGGAACTGAGTCATCTGCGCTCGATGTCCTGATGTCCTTTGCCACCAAGGCCACCATGACACTTGATATTCAACGCGAACTTGTTGATGAAGAAAAACTCCTGGGCGAAACTGCTGCTGGAAGCGCAGTTAACGAAGAGCTGCACCGCCTCGAGACTAAGTACCGTGATGAGCTTGACCGGATCCAAAAGGAAACTGCTGAGGCTCTTGCGGAAAGAGACGAACAATATGAGAAGATCCTGAAGCAGGAACGAAAAAGAATGGAGCAAAAACTTGAACGCATTCACTCCGACCAGGAAATGCTTCGCCAGGAACGAAGGGAAGAGATCCGGCGGATCGAGAATGACAACAAGCTACTCCAGAGTAAATACGACATCAAGCTCAAGAATCAGCAGCTTCAGGCAGAACGTATCCACCAGCAAGACATGGCAGAAATGAGAGAGAAGATTCAGAACAGCGAGGCATTGATTGAGTCTCTGAAGAAGCAAAAACGCAATGACGACTTGAAAAGCATTGGCGGTAAAGTCACGATGGTTGCTGCCCTGGCAGCAATGGCAGCATTTGACCCATTCGCTATTCCTGACGTTCTGGCAGCAGTAGTAGATTGGGCGCAAGATCTTTGAGGATCCGAGACTCAGATATGGTCTCTCCTTTGCTTGCAGCATGTTCTTGGTCTCTTGATATGTAGACCTGCATACAAGGATGTATGTCTACGTAGAATTCAACTGGAAATTGCCAAACTTGGCAATGTTTAAGATATATATACGATTGTGATGCATGCCAATTCATAATAATACTCACTGGAGATGGGTCGTCAAACGTTGTTAGTAACAGCGACACAGAGTCCAGACTACCGTGCTACTGTCTCTTACGGGCCTTCAACCGACTCTTGGCAACTTCGTTTTCTGGCTTTATGGCTTATGAACCTTCCACAGTCCGGGGGAGCTTCTCAAGGACTATGAAGATTTGCCTCCTCGTCGATCTGATTGAAAGTATAGCATCCAATGTTTAAGCTTCTTATATAGCCATGTGTTGCCTACATAATTACAATGGATTCCTGGGGATACGGCACGTTGAGCGCTGCCCTAGTTCAAGACCGGGAGCAAAAGTATTGGAAGAGTACGAAATGTTAGAAGTATTGGATGAAGATTACTTCTTACTGGAGAAGCTTGGTGATCACGACGAAGAGTTCGCAAGAGAGTTTCAAAGCTAAAACGCGTCATTGGTAGACTTCCCGAGGGGGCACTATACGCAAAGAAGTGAGGTAGTGGCGAAAGAGGTATATGTCTCTCCGGGGGATGACTATAATAAGCGCGGGCTGCTTCCTGCGGAGCTGGTGCTAACAGAACCGAGATAGGGTAGCTCCGGCTCCAGTATGGACGTGGTTGGACAACGCAAATAAGGGTGTGAGAATGATGGAATTATTGATGAGGTAGTCGTTTGACTGTACGAGTAAAACAGAAGTGGCGAAGTGGCATCGGGGCTTTAATCCTGAGAAAGGTCTCCAGTTCTTAATGGTTGTTGTTTGGAAATATAATCACTGACTTCACAAGAGCGTTATTTTGAGTTGATAGAAGACAGCTGATGCTCACATCACGCGCCTCGTGCGTGTTGACTAAAATCAGCTTAAAGAAGTTAAGTTGCCGAAATTGGAAAGACCGCCAACAGGTTTGCAGGCAGGGCCATTCAGAGCGGAGGGGAATCGCATCAGTAATTCATATCGTAGTATCTAGATAATTCCAAGATTCAAGCCGGCAGTCAATGAAGTTCAATCCAAGTATATAAGACCATTTAATGTTTGGTTGAAATCGTTATGAGTTCAGCCAACGATCCACAGCATTGATGAGATATCTAAGCAATAAGCAGGGACGAAACTCATGCAAATGAGCGGATAACTTCTTTCTCGCCATTACTATCGGGTTGATTAATGCGGTGCAAATCCAAGCTTTGGAGTAGCCTCCTCCTGGCTATGAACAACATAGTAGTTCCTCATGAACAAGTTTCCTAGCACAGAGTATTTGCTGTTAAGCTGAGTCTGGATTGCTCCAACACAGGTACGCTCAGCGGGGTCATATACAGTATAGTTAACATCTCGTCCCGGAATAGATAGCGTGGTGCTGTCGATCTTGAAGTGGAAGTCGGGAATGGTGCTGTTACATGGGAATGTGCGACTGCCCCCCTCTAGGAGCTTGTAGCCTTTGATGTGGCTGTAATAGTCGTTCACCACAGCTTCAGGGAGGTAAACAAGGGACGTGCCGGAGTCGACGAGGACCTCTCCAACTGTCTTCTTGCTGCTGGTGAAAGAGCCTTTGCCAATGGCATAGGTGCTCACATTCATTGACCAGTACTTCTGGCTGACAACGGGGGTGTAGGCGATTTTGCCCTTGAACTTGGTGTCGTCAATGTATCCAAAGTCCCAAGTCGCAGGCTTGCCATCGAGTCTGAGATTCGCAGCAAAAACCTTCTTTTTCAGAGTAGGCAGGAGAGTTTCGAAGAAAGTCTTTTGCTTCTTGGGCTGGACGGTGTTGATGGTACTGAATGCGAGACCCAGAATACCATCGGAGGCGAACTCAGCTTGGATGACGGTGGCAGCTTCGACGGCTTGCTTGTGGGCTACAACGGGGCCCGCCTTGACGGTGTCGGTGTAAACGACACCGCTGACCTCACTGCCAAATGCGTACTTGATGGACCAATTATAGTTCTTAAGAAGCTCTGCGGATGATGTTGGGACATAGGTTGGGTGGTCCAGGCTCTGGAAGGGAGAAGACTCGTTGGAATATACCCACCTACCAGGTGAAATGTCAGTCTTGGTGCGCGATTGCAGAATCAAAGAGTACTCACAAATCAGCAGAGCCCGTGTCGTAGATCAACTTGAAAGTCTGGTTCCCGACGACTGTAGGGACGAAGAAGGACAGGCCAGATGAGGCAGGCTTCACTTTGGCGGAGCCTGACTGCTTCACGCTACGCGCTTCTTTGATATCGCCATGCACCACAGGGTATTTGGCCTCGAGCAACTGCCTCTCGGCCACAGGATCAAATTTCTCTGACGTCGAAGCCAAAGCATCGACACTGAAAGCAGCGCCTTGGCTATCTGGAACAGCAAGGCCATGCGCAGAAGCAGCCAAGGCTGCAATCAATTGAAGAGGTTTGAGAGACATAATGAGAGCAGTAGTTGGCGCAGTGTGACTATGTTGGCCAGAAAGTATCGTAAAAATAGTAATTCTCTCGTCTCTGTTTTATGGCCAAGAGCACACCACCTCGTTCAGGTTCGTTCCCCCGTTTCAATGCTACGCTACATAGTTATGGTTCGCGCTTTGATTGTCCACGCGAGGATGCATAAAATGCCGAGCTCCGCATACGAATTAATTTCCCAAAACCGGCTAGCAATCAGTTCCACCACCAATGGCATCACAGCGGGCTCGGCAGATCAGGTATGAGACCCGCTAAGAAACTCGTATCGGACCTCATGACTTCATATGGACAGGGGCCACACCGTATAGTGGGCGGATTAGCCCATTTATACATATATAGTCTGATAAGCATCAGGCAAGTTGGTTGCGCATCAGCGACAGCGAAAGTAACTTACAATCATGGCTCTCATCACTCTGGCCGCCGTCGCTGCTGCTGTCGCGCTTCCTGGCCTCGCTGCCGCGACCAAGACTCCTGCTGGTGTCATCTCCGTCCCGTTATCTCGCGATGAGGGCCTGACAGCGTATTATGCCAAGCTGCAGGTTGGCACACCGCCGCAGACGGAATATCTTAAGATCGACACGGGCAGCCCGCGATATTCTTTCCTTGACCCTCGCAACGAGGTCTGCAAAAAGCAGGGAAATAACTGCAAAACGTTCGGCACCTTTAACAACAAAACTTCCAAGTATGCTCCTCCAGACTTGTAATTTTCGTCGCTCATTGTTATCATAGAACATCTCACTACGCAGGGACTGGCTTCGCGGATGCCTTGGGCTACGTTGGTCAGGGCGACTATCTCACCGACACTGTAGTCATCGGCGGCGTTTCAACCAAGAACATGTACTTTGGTTATACGTCTTATTATGCTTTCCCGGACAAGCTCAGCGGTGACGTTAGTACAATTGTTGGTAAGATTCTTCCATACAAAAACACTTGGACGTAAAGAATACTGATAAGAATAGGCCTTTCGCTGGAGTGCCAGTTCGCCGGCCCCAAATGCACTGACAGGACCTCGGCGTACCTACTACCGGAGCTCAAGAATGCTTCTAGAATCAATTATCTTGCTTCGAGCATCTACCTAGGACCAGATGATGTCAAGGCTGCCAACGCCAGGATGCTCCTTGGTGGTGCCTACGACAAGGCCAAGATTGACGGTGATCTCATCACAGTTCCCATGGTTGATCCGCATAACCTTGATCTCAGCGGTGGCCAGACAAACTCGGTCAACGTCACCTCTGTCGAGGTTGTCCTCACCAAGGGTAACAACCATACGAAGGAAACCTATGGGAAGAAGAACATCGGTGTCCCAGTGCTGCTAGACACAGGCGTTGCGAACTGGTACTTGACTGATAAGACCATGGCTCCCGTCTTCCGCGCTTTCGGTGTCACCAAGGAACCCGCCCCGGGCCAGCGATACTTCGTAGTCGACTGCAAGTACGCTGACTCGAAGCGCAACGACGGATATATCGCGGTCGAGTTTGGCGTTCACGGCACAATCAAGGTTCCCTTCCACGGCTTGGTGTCGAAATTCCCTGATGGCACCTGTGGAGTATTCCTCGCTTCTCGTGGGTACCCTGTGTCTACCTTCGGTGACCCTTTCCTGCGCAATGTGTATAGCATCTTTGACCAGGAGAAATTCTCCATCTCGATGGGTAAGGTGAAGCATACCGCCGAGGAGAATATTGTGCCTTTTCCCAAAGGAGGCTTCAAGCCAACTCATTTGTAGAGAGGGTGAAAGCTACGAAGCGGGACTAACATATTCATGCACAAATAGTCGTTCCTATGCAGTGAGAATTAAGCCATGACTGCTTTGAGTATATGAGTAAATAAAAAGATATATAACGGCAAGGTTTCCAATCTCTTAGTTGTGATGTAACTGTCCCCGTCACGTCGAATCCTCGCTCTCGTGTTATCTGCTGAGACACCTCGTAGCTTAAACGTAATCACAGAGTCACTCAAGAGTTACTCGTGACCTCTGCAACAATCCGAAATCACCAAACTGAAAACAGGCTTCCCTGGAGATCGCAGGCGCGCTATCTCTCCATCTCGCGCACTCGGCTCAAAACGGTCAAATGGGCGACCCCAGACTTGGCTATACCATTTTTAGCCATATCAGCGAACGCTATC
Organism: Fusarium globosum; assembly: GCA_013396165.1. NCBI lineage: Eukaryota > Fungi > Ascomycota > Sordariomycetes > Hypocreales > Nectriaceae > Fusarium > Fusarium globosum. The sequence continues at coordinate 44,978 of JAAQPF010000358.1, forward strand.
ATCCCCGCCAAACACCATCCCTGGTTCTTTAACCAGTCTCAATACAAACAACACCACGCGGTATAAATGGCAGCGAATCGCGTGCAATCAACACCTACCATGTGCTAAGGTGTCAACACGTACATTCACCTGTCAACAGAATGGATAAAGACCTCAAGCCCGTGACCATCATCCCAACAAACTCCACCGTCGGGATGGGCGAAGTTGTGGAAGATACAGCTAACGGTCGCAAACCGATTGCTACTTCGGATGGTGATGAGAAGCACTCGGACGAACTGGGATCTTCTCCACATGGGATCGTGTACAGCTCCAAGGAAGATGCGAGGGTCCGATGGAAGCTTGACCTGATCCTGCTGCCAATGGTAGAAGTTTTTTTTTACAGAACGTGGAGAATTCGAGAACTAACTTCAGCAAAAATAGATGGTGTGCACATACGTCCTTAACTATATGGACAAAGTCGCTTTATCCGAGGCTTCCATCTTTGGCATCAAGGAAGATCTGGTAAGGGAATCTGCACCTTGAAGATATTTCCATGTCACGACTGACATCCGCACAGAACCTCGTGGGGCAGCAGTATAGTTGGTCATCCTCAATATTTTATCTAGGCTACCTGGTTTGGCAATATCCCAGCTCTCTCTTGATGCAGAAACTTCCCATGTAAGTCTTCTCTTCTCAGAAGGCGATTCAGATTAGGGATGGTTTCTTGCCTTCACTCATCAAAGATTGTCTTGTACTGCATAATACTTTCTGACTACGGCATAGTGGACGATACTTCGGTGTGCTGATCTTTCTCTGGGGTCTCACCGCCTGCACAACGGCATTCACAAAAGACTTTGCAACACTCTGCGTCAACCGCGTCTTCCTAGGTGTTTTCGAATCATGCATGTTGCCCATTCTCACGATCCTCATATCCCAGTACTGGAGACGTGAGGAGCAGCCTCTTCGCACGTCGCTATGGTGGTCCGCCAGTGCTATCGGATCTTTCATGGCCGATGCGATAACATACGGACTCTCGGGTAGCGATCACTCAGGCTCCAAGTATGCCGTCTGGCAAGTCGTCTACCTTGTCTTCGGGCCAATGACGATGTTCTGGGGTGTTGTTGTCTTTCTTGGAGTCCCGGCGTCGCCTTCGAATGCATGGTTCTTCAGCAAGAGAGAGCGCGATATCGCTACAGATCGGGTAAATTCCACTTCGACCAACACCAATCGAGATATTAACCAGATTTCAGGTCCTCAAGAACCATACCGGTATTAAAAACACCGAATACAAATGGAACCAGGTCTGGGAATGCCTCAGGGATCCTCAGCCGTGGATATTAGCGATACACGCCTTTCTTCAATGCCTACAAGGAGGCGGTCTAACATCGGTGAGGAACCTTGGATTGCATCAGTAGTTGCATCATATTCTGATGACAGAGCAGTTTTCAAAAATCGTGTTGACTCAGACCCTCGGCTACACGAGTCGCCACGCCACGTTGATGGCCATGCCGTCCAACGCCATCCACCTTGTTTCAGTAGTCTTTGCGTGAGCATCCAACTTTGTGCCCTCATACCCCATTACTGACTTTTGTGCTCCAGTGGTTGGTTTTGCACTCGTTTTAAGAACACCAGGTGTTACGTCATGATCGCAACGAACATTATCGTCTTGATAGGAGCCGTGTTGGTGGATAGTGAGTCTCCACTACCATTGTTGGTATCTGCTTTTAGTATCTGACTTGACTTAGACCTTCCACAATCTAACCACCAAGGCCGACTTGCATCTTTTTATAGTACGTAGAGGATGTCATCTTGTAGCTCAGAACTTTCGCTTATACTCGCCTCCAGTCATTTATGTCAATACCGTCCCTTTCGGACTTGGCATGAGTATGCTGTCCTCGAATATCGCAGGGTTTACCAAGAAGTCGACCGCAAGCGTAAGTATTTGACTATGCCAATCTTGAGGAGACCTGTTTTGCTAACATTTACAGGTCATGATGTTCCTGGGCTACTGTCTTGGCCAATTCACAGGCCCCCAATTCTTCATCACGCACGAGGCACCACAGTTCCAGACTGCTTTCAAAGGCTTTTACTCCTCAGTCGCTGCCATGATTGTCTTAGAAATCGCTCTGCTGTAAGAAAGCTTATGATTCCACTTTGTCCAGAAAACTAATCAGTCTCTCTTAGCATCTACATTAAGTACCAGAACCATCGTCGGGATCGTCGTCAAGTTCAAGAAATTCATAACGCAAACATGCCTGGGGATGATTTAGATCTTACGGATTGGCAGCAAGACTCGTTTAGGTATATTTGGTGAGCCTTGGTGAAAAGACGTGAAGCAATGGATACTGGTGTGATTGTTCGAGGCAGTTCGAACTCTGGCTAGGTCGTTCGCTTGCCGTTAATGCTGTCGATCTATCTATGATACTTCGTCGAAGTTGGCCAGGAATAGTTGTTAAATTTCGTTTACTCAGACAGTCACAACATACACTGAATAAATACCGAACGGTTCCATTCTCGGCATGCTGATGACTTCGTTGTGGCCTCGGGACCACATTGGCAAATAGGATTAAGAATGATAGAGCGGAATAGTGTACGATTGTGTTAGTGACATGGAGAAGACTGTTTCCTGGTGCCGAGTTAGTACTTAGCGCGGTTCTGGGCACGCTTATCATCGATTAGTCATTAGTTACCCCAGCTTTCAAGATAAACCCCCAAGACGAAAGCGCTCTTGCATTTCAATCACCCCTCATCCAAGCACACGGCCCTTCACGACGACTCACGATGTCTCTATGCACCACCTGCGCAAGACGAAAACTCTCTTGTGATCAACTCAAGCCGCGCTGCTCACCTTGTCGACGCTCTCACCTCAAATGTGCTTATGAACCGTCACCTCACGCTGTATTCGAGTTTAGAGATGAGACAGAGCAGATCAGGACTCATACTAGGCGTCGTGGGAGGAAGAAAACCACTCGTGGGCAACCAATCCATGTGGAGATGAGCCCTCAGACCCAGGCCGCCTTTTCAACTGTCGATACGGATGCGTCGGACTCATTCGAACCATCATCACTTGCAATGCTCGATGCGACCGCGATGCCTTGGATGGATGGGGTATTTGACTCGTATCCCGACCAACAGTGGGACTTGAGTCCGGAATCTACAATCATTTACAATGGTGCCGCGCAACTTTGGCTGCCGCAGACGGACTCGCCTGGTCAAATATCCACTGACTTCAACGCGGGCAGCCTGTCCTCGAGTTCCCCTCAGACAGTCTCCGATCGGGTCCTGGCGCAGCACTACACCCAGAATCTCGCGTCGAAATACAGCTCCAAGGGCCAAACTTGGAACAATCACACGTACTTCTTCAATCGCTTCAACTCAAGCCATTCGTTTGTGATATCGGCTCTTTACGCATGGACAGCTGCTCACCTCCACTGTAATGGGACGTTGGATTCGGAGAGTAGCGCCTTGGAGCACTACGAAAAGAGTCTCGCAGCTCTTGGGGATCAATTGGGCATCCGTTTCGGGATTGGGGCCACGGATCAGGAACTTGACCAGACTTGGCCTCAGCGCATCATCCGAGACGATGACTTGGATGCCGTCTCAGTCATGCTTTATTTCCTCGCTTGGACCGATCTGCTGCTTTCACGGAGGGCCTCGTTGAAGCGTATGCTAAGCCTTGAAGCTTGTCTTCTCGAAAGCCGAGGTCACGGTGATCAATCGCAGTCAGTCTACGGTAGAATGGCTGTGTGGTTCTGCTTTCTCGATGCTCGCGCATCTCTCTTTTCTCGGGGGGATGACCGCATCATACAATGTCTGGGCAACGACTTGGGATTAATGTTTGCTGTGGACAAGTCCTACAATTTTCTGCAAGAAGAATACACTCTGCTGTACCCGAAGGAGGAGCGACGATGGGATGAAGCTCATAGACCTTTGTATGTGGCTACTTGTCGTTTAGTCGCTTTGTTGGGGACAGTATCCAGAGACGACCGCACCACAGTGGGAGAGATTCAAGAAGAAAGCACGGCAGCATCATTAAACAACATTAAGGAGGTAAGCTGGCAGTTAAATCGACCCTAGGGCTTTATAATCCGACCACTGACGATAAATTAGGGGCTCTCTAGTATTAGCGAAGAGAAAGCGGCAGAAAACAAAGTGCTATCCATCTTTCTCACCGCAAACGCCCTCTTTCACGCCGTACACATCTACGCCTCGAGAAAATATCGAGAAGCAGAGTCGCTTTATACAGAAACCGCGCATGCAGAGGATATAATTGGCATTACTCGCCGCTTCTACAGTAAGCTGAAGCGTCCGAGGACGGAAGCGCCGCCGACCAAGATATGGCCCATCCCACTCATAATGGCAGCGATTGAGGCAAAAGACCCTATCTACAGAGACTGGGCGCTGCAGCTTATCAAGGACTGCTCTCAGGCTGGAAAGCATTACGTCAATGCATGTAGCTTTGTCGAAAAGGTGCATGCCGCTGAGGAGGGGACGGGCTGTCGCGCTAGTCTTTGCCAGATCGCTCAAGATATGGGCGATGAGTTTACTATCTAGCGCGCGGCCGTAAATGGAATTCAGCGCTGCGGTAGACAGTTTCGTCCTTGGAAGCGATCAAGGGGCGACGGTTCGTGGTCAATCGCCGAATTAGACTATTTGGGACAATCGGGCGACGCGCGCTAGCAGCCGCCGCGAGAGATTAGAGACTGCAGTTCGGAACCCGATGGGACGACCCGCCAGGCCTCTTTGATATAAGTATACGTGGTAGTGCGAGTGATAAATTGTAATTCTTCAGTGTCCTTGCCTTATAATCTACTGCCTTTCAACATGCCTTCTGCTGAAACCTCTATTATGGAGGTCCCTCGTACTTCATTCTACCAGCACATTGTCGTTGAGGGCACGCCCTATGAGAGGGGCCTTTCGCATGGTAGGCAAGTCAGCGACAAGGTCCGTGCTAATATTGAATACTACAAGCTTCCTGGCAAGCTGCCTCATTGGTGCGTAGATCATTGATACCACTATTATCGCAATTAACCAACATCCAACGCAGGTCCATCTCCTCCACGATCATCAAAACTGTCTACCTCCCGGCCTTTGAGAAGTTCTACCCTACAGGCCTCGAAGAGATCAGAGGAATCGCAGATGGGGCAGGCGTTACGATCGAAGAGGTCATCATGCTCAATGCTAGATATGACCTTGGCAGATGCATGTATCGCCTGCAAGACGGCGGCAAGACTCCTCAAGAACTAAGCGGGCATGATGAATGCACGAGCGGATTCTTCCCTCCCGAAGCAGTGGCATCTGGTCGCGCTCTGGCCGTACACAACTGGGACATGTCCAGCCATCTCTACAACCAGGATCTGATCATCTACCTCGAAGTACACCCGGACCCATCAGAAGACCGTCCATCAATGTTTATCCTCACCGAGGCTGGTCAGCTGATCCGCAGTGGGATGAACTCGGCCGGTATGTCGGTCACTGCGAATTCCCTGCTCTCAAGCGAAGACTACGTGCCCATTTCGCATGTTGACCAAGACGGGGTCTATCATGAAGTCAAGAATCCCAGACCTGTCCTCCCGCTCTCCGTCGCGAGGCGCGTCTTCCTTGAGTACAGCAACTATGCTGAGGGCTTGGTAGCAATTAACGCCTTCCCCCGCCACGTCTCAGGAAACCTTCACGTCTCGACGGCCGAAGGCTTCGCAATGGCTATGGAAGTCTCTCCAAGCCGCGTATACAAGTTCTACGGTAACATTGACGATAACTACCTCATACACAGTAATCATTTCCTCAGTCCAGAATTTCTGAGCCGTGATGATGTGTATGATCGGTCTCCTGGTGGGAGCACCTGGTTCAGAAGCCTGCGAGCCGAGAAGGGAGTAAGGGCTGATTGTGCAGCGGGTAGATTGACGCCTGAAAAGATCAGGACGGCGTTTTCGGACCACCTCGCGTATCCTGAGAGTTTGTGCAATCATCCGAATTTCGATCAGAAGAACACGCCCAGCGCTGTATTGACTGGGTACACATCCAAGCAGAACATGACGGTGGCCTTTGTCATATACGATCTGGTGGAGCGGGCGATCACCGTCTGTAAGGGCCCTCCTTGTCAGGGCGTGCTGCAGAAGTTCAAACTTGAGGAGAAGCGATCTTTGAAGCATTGATAGCAATTTGTGTATTTTGACGTGATTTGACGGTTATGGTGGCTAGATATGTTATTTGCATTTGAGACTAGTGGCTGAGAGTTTATTCCAGCAGACAGAACCTGGTGGGTAGCACGTCTTGTCCGAAATATAGATGAATATGCATTACATGAGGAAAAGATTTATTGTACAGTTACGTCTCACCATGTTGCTAATTGATATTAATACAGGAGCAATGTAAAACGTTACGAGTTAGGGTGCCAAGCTTGAAATGATGCTTAAAAACTTAGGTATCTAGGGTATGTAGCGACAACATGAAGCTGAAACCTGGTGTTGTTTTGACAGGGATGTTGACTGAGGCCGAAACGTCGCTTTGCTCGAGGCTGAAACCAGGGACTCACGATATCACAGTTGTGTTTCAATAGCTAGAATCGGTGCTCCAGCCTTGAGAACTATTTAAATCATCAGTTTCTGCTCCCAGAGAGATCTAGTTAGCATCACCATCATCAAATCTCTTCCCTCTGAAAACCTCTTATTTCACATTCTCGGTAGCGCCGCCCCTCCGCTCACCATGAGACTCTCAATGGCCCTCCTCTCATTCCTCTCAACAGCCATGGCGGCTCCCCTAGTCCGAGGACCTGGCGGTCGACTTGTACAAGAAGGTGCTGGGTGCACGTTAGTACAAGGCCGAAGCGTATGCGACGATGGATTTGGAAATACCTTGTAAGTCGACGCAGCCTCGCCATTAAATAGGATCTGTGCTAATCATTGCATGTAGCTTTGAAGATGATCCTTTCTCGTCAAAATGAACAATGGAACCCAAGGATGACTGAAGTGTTGGGGCTTCTCACAGTGGAGGATTGAGACCTGAATAATTCCGCTCGAGGCGTTGAACTGCAGGATGGGTGGCTAGTCCACCCGAGCCTTACAAGATACCAAAAATAATAATCTAATGAATCTATGAAATTCTCATCCAAAACTCTCCTTCTTCGTCGTGCCACTTTGAACACTCTCAACCATTTATTGAACAATGATCCTCCCGAGTGGAGTCAGCAAAATGAGGCCATCTCCACTGAGCCCAGCCGCGTAAGAAAACTTGCGGCCTGACATGGATACGGCCTGCTTAGATCACAAATTTGTCATGTTCTATACCAATTGATCATCTGAAAGGCAAATCTGTGGACTTCCCCATTCAAATGTCTGGAAGTAAACAGAGCTGGCTGATTACGATTGGATCAAAATCTCGGCTCTGCATTCCACGTCGTTATGCATGCTGCAGCTGCACGTTGAGTTGGGCACTGAGCGCCTCACTTTCGGTCAAAAATGGAGAATAAAATGCCAGCTCCGGAGACAATCGTCTCTCAACCCATCTTCATCTTGTATTAATATTTTAGAAGCCATGACTTCATCTAATTCTAGCGAGGACTTGTTTCCTGCCCTGGAGTCGCTCTCTAAGTTAATCGTGCCGCATATCAAGACTGCGATATTCGTCGCGCTTCTTCTTAACCAATTTACTATCTTTCCGGATTTTAATGTTATTCTTTCTCAAATATCGAGCCCTTTGATTCTCATCGTCGCGCTGTACTTTGGCGGTATCTGGACTCTGCCTAATGGCCAGGAGAGTACCAGCACTCTGTCGTGGAAGTTGTTGCTAGGACCGTTCTTTGACTTTAAGACTATCTCTAGTCGGGTCGGCACATACTTTAAGGGTGAGACTAGTCATTATTTGTCAATGTGAAATGAGGCACTGATAGTTCGTGATGAATTTAGTGGGCTCGTTGATGTCCTTGGCCTATTACCTGACCCTCTACTACGACCTACCACTTCCCTTCCAACCATGGGTTCAATACATGTTCGTTGGCATTGCCACGGCTGTATCAGCCGCTGCATACCTCTTCGCTCCCATCAGCAAGATCTACGGACCTCTTCGCTTCTGTTACCTTGAACATGCCCAGACATACTGGCTCGTCGTGAACTGGTGGTCACTTACCGCCGTCGTGCCCTTCTTCTCCCCCACTCTGCTACCAGTCTTTGGCTTCTGTCTCATCAGTGTGACTGTCGGTACATGGGTCCATATCTACTTTGCATACCGCGAGAAGGTTCGCACGATTGCCTGGACAGTATCCGAGAACGCTGCCCGAGCAAAGGCCGCTGCTGAAGAAGCCAGAGATTTCGGATCTATGGCAAAGAAGTACGAGGAGCAGATGGTCAATGCTGCAGCTGAGGCGCGACGTGATGCTGTCATTGCGAACTCGGTCAGATTGACAGATTTCTTCGACTGCGCATCTCGTGCATGGTCTACTCTCGCTGAAGCTACGGCCCCAGCTGAGGATGCAGTCGCTCAAGCTCAAAGAGTCATCGCCTCCGCCATCATCGTCGAAGAAACCGAAAAGGTCGATGATAAGCAAAAAGCTGAGAATGAGCGCCTAGCCACATATTTCAGACAATCCGCTGAAACAGCCCACGAACGCGCAAGAGAAACAGTCGCCCTCCTCCGCGCCGCACAAGCTTCCGTCCGCAATTCCGAAAACGCAGCGCGACAAGACGAAGTCTCCCGTCGTCACGCAGAGCACACCGCTGAGAATGCGTCTAACGCTGCAAAGGCTGTTAGTGATACTGTCGCGTCTATTCAAGATGCAGAGCGCAGAGCGGCATGGGCTGGTGGCGCTGCTGCAAGGAGGGCTGAAGAGGCCGTGACTATGGCGACGAGTGGAGAAATTGAAGAGGCTAAGAAGGCGGTTGCTGCTTCTGAGTCTGCGTTCCAAGCTGCTGAGGAGTCAGCTAAGATTGTTCGTGAGGGGATGGAGGCTGCGCAGAGGGGATTGCAAGAGTGGCTGCAAAGCAGCAGGCATGGGGTTTAAGCGGTCGATTAATCTTGACATATTGCTACTGGGGCCTTGTTCAGATAAATTAATACAATCTTGGATGAACTTAACAGTTGCCGTGCGATGAATTGAGCGGTATCTTAGATGGCCTGAGCGCGCTGTCATAAGATTGAAAATAAGGGTATTTTAAGATGCCTCATACTGGCATTAAGTACTATCTTCAAATAAATAAATAAGATTTTGAATAAATTTCAAGAACTTTATATTATAATGTATTTATAATTAATATCTTGAGGTAATATCGTAAGATAAACCTGTAGCATCTTAAGATGAATTTAGCGGTATCTTAAGATACCATAAGCCCGCATCTTAACAGCCGCACTCAAGTTTCTCTTTAGGTAAGCAACTTCAAACAGACGTTCAACTTCACGAACAGACATAATATTAAGCGCTGACTCCTGGGGTCTCGCCAATAACAGTTAAAAACTTCTGCGCCCGAGTCCTTCCCTCCTTCAAATCCTTCAGACCATCAGACAATCCCTCAAGGCCGTTCTTACCCACGACGTAAGGATGGGCTGTGAACCAACCCTCCCGAAGACCTCTAGCAAACGCTGCACCCCAAACAACACCGAGTAGTTTGTTGTTCTCATCCTTTTCATGGACCTGGCCAACCATCGAGACGACGATATCTACACTGGGGTCGGCACCCTCGACGTCTTTCTTCATCAAGATGTTGGTCACCTTTGGCTTGCGGCCAGTCGAGTCCGGGGGACCTGCGATGGCTTTGGTGACTGTCCTCACGGTGGAATCTTCCGAGACACTGTCGAAAGCCTTCCAGCATCGACCATCTGGAGCGCCGCCTTTCTTGAAAGCTTCTTGAATCGCCTGGACTAGCTCTTCCTCAGTCTTGTAAGCAGTGTAGTCAACGAGTGCGTCTCCCTTGCTCTCGTCAAGGAATGGCTTGATGAAAGCACTGCGCTGGCTTCCAACCGCAATAATCGGATGCACATTCGCAGCAGCGGCTAGCTTGATGCCATAAGCTCCAGTAGCAGTACTGGCTCCGTAAATGAGAAGAGGACGCTTCGTCTCGGTCTTGGCGAGTGGCGACCAAGGCTCTGGGATCTCAAGTTCTTGGAACAGAGCGCAGACAGACGTGTACGCGGCGAGGGGGATGGTAGCGGCCTCTTCGAAAGAGACTGAGTCTGGGATATGGAAGGTCGTGTAGTATGGCGCGGTCGCGTACTCGGCAAAAGCACCGTTGGGGGTCCTCATCTCGTGGAAAGCGGCTACGCGGTCGCCTTTGTGGAAGCCGACAACATTTTCGCCGACGGCCTCGACGACACCGGCGATGTCATCACCGGTGTTGGCATCTTCGCCGAGCCAAACAGGGATCTTCCAGTCCTTGGGGTTGGTACCTTGAGAGTTTAGTATTTATGGCATGAGAATGAGGGTATGAGTTGAATTACCGGCGATGACCACCTTGATGAGCACGTCGCCTGGGCCTGGTTTAGGAATTGGAGAGTCGATGATCTCGACGGAGGTATCTTTCTTGACGATTGCTTCCTTCATGATGATTGTAGTTTGATGTCCTTTCACTAGCTTCTTGTCTCGTAGTACTGAGCTTCCGACGTTGTGATATAAATACTGAACGCTTCTTATAGATGGCACTAGAAACAGTATCACAGTAACGTTATCTAGTACAATTCGCCATCTAGCATGATATGCATGACCTCATTTCCTCGGCATTCGACCTTCATTAGTAATGATAGTGGATCGACATCTCTTTCTATTAACAGTTAGACTCTCCGGGTCTCGGGGTCAATCATGAGCCCGGGACCCGTTTAAGCTTTGACTTTGAGCTTCATGCGTCTCGAGCAGTTCAATTGCACTGGGAACGGTCTGAATATTGTCCCGAAAGAAAAAGCGATGCAACTTTTGTCCACGAATTGTCTCCGAGATAAGTTGGGGTGAAGTTGGCGATGCACGTATTTACGTGTCAGCACCTTATTGTTGTGGGGATTTTTGACTTTCGGTTTCGGTTTCTACGCATTTCTAACTAACACGATATGTCCCACTTACCCGCACGGAACTCTCCGTGCCGTCCTTCCAGGTACAGTAGAGTACTCGCATGGAGATTTGTAATCCAGGTGCCCAGGGTGGTGTTGAGAAGCTTCGTCTGCCCAGTATTATATATCGGCACATTACACGCGCTGGTAGTGAGCAAGACAGTTTCCATTATAAATTCTCCCCGGTGAATACTTCTCCTTGTATAGGACAAGAATCAAAAAACCCGAGAGTGTGTATCCTGTTTTATGAATACTAACATTATCCACAATCTGCCAATATGGCACAAGCTGATCAACAATTCAATGGAAGAATTCGCCTGGCGCTTCAATAGCGACTGCAACATAACGCTTTTACCCTGGCAAGACCGAAGATTCCGATAGAAAAACTGTAAGAACAGTGGCGTATCTATAAGCATTAGCAGGAACTTCAGAAAATATATAAAGTCTAGCTTACGTTGCTCCCGCGATAATCAGTTCTTGACTCTTCATTCTCGTGCCACTGGAAATCATCGCAACGAAGAATACTGTTGCACCACCAACAGCAAACAGCCGTGATGATGTGCTACTTAGGTAAGAACAAAGAATAACGGGCGCCAGCAGCATGATGACAACTATCGGGATCATCAAGGCGCGGGAGATGAGGGCTGCAGACGATCTTGTAGGGATGTAAATATGGGCAGTGTCTCTTAAGACTTTAGGGGAGTAGCTCTGTAAACTAAATTAGTATTATGGAATATCGAATGAGTACAGCAAAGGCTGAAATACTGGGAAGAAGTAATCTCGCACACGGAGCAGGTTCTCAGCCACGTTGTTCTCTAGTCCTATCATGGCAGATTCATCCCGGGGACTGGTACTTAGGAGCTCTTGCAGTGGGTAGTTTAGATACCTGCTTTCTGCTCGTGCGATAGATCCGGTGCCATTGACCCAATTCTGCAGATTCGTCACGGCTTGAGGATCAGCTTGTTCGAGTTCTGAGATCTGTCGACTTCTCAATAGGAACTTGTCTAGGCGTGTTAGTTGAACTTCAAGCCTACTAGGGACAATCTCACCTAGATCCTCCAGAGCTTCATCGAGCTCTGCAACAACCTTTGCTCGGTCTGTATTTTGATCCCGCTGACAACTGCCCAGAAACAGTGGCCTGTCTTCATCTCTATCAATCTTGTGCAGCTTACTCTCGAGTGCGACAACACGGTTTTGCTTGAGTAGTAGTAGTCGTGCACGAACATTTAGGAACCTTCGTGCAACGAAAAAGGACTCGTGTGAAGATATCAACGACGAAAACTGCGGGTATCCCTTAGGGTAGTCCTCGACTTGGTAGCTATTAGCCTCGCTTATAAGCAATTTATTGACAGCCTTGCTTACTTTGCGGTAATTGCATTACCGGAGCACTCTTGTTCCAAAAAGGTAACAACGGAACTGAGAAGCAGGCAGATGATGGCCATGTCAGATTTGGCCACTTGAGCCTCCAGGTTCTGCCGTTTGTACCTAACCTCGACAATGGCGTAGTGCTGCACTGGCCCAATTCGATATCGGAAGTAGTTGAAGACATGGTTCTTCTTGGAAAGCTTGGTGTATTACTGTCCAAAGTCTGGTAACTCTGATATTGTAAGAAAGTCGAAGTATCTGCAGAAAGCTAATAATTTCCACACTGTTCAGGGTTGAAACGCTGCAAGAAAGTGCATTTGTGATTGAAGTTGTACTTTTTAGTGTCTCGAGCTGCCTCCTTGCGACCCCAAGCTCATAGGCTCGGTCCGCCCGCTGAGGCGTCCCCTGGGCGTGCGCTCAGCCCCAATAATACCGGGACTTGCATGACTATCAATGCTTATCATCCAACGGTCCAACTTCTCGTCCTTTTCAATCAGTCCATACACAAAGACGCTCCTATCGTGATCTCTTGAAATCATTTGAATGGCAGCCACTAACGAGTCCTCAGCGTGCTGGGCGCTCATGATTGGAATCAATTATTACCCCAAAGATCAACATCTTAATGGCAGTGTCGACGACGTTAGCGACATCAGGGCCTATCTGGAGCAGCACAGCGCTACGGCAATTCACACATCCGTGCTCACAGCCACTGTACCGAAGGATCATCAATCCACTAAAGATCCACCAGAGACGGCCGATGAGAGACCAACCAGGGCAAATGTTCTGAAGCAGCTTCGCTTAATCATTGAATCTGCGAAACCCGGCGATCACATCTATATCCACTTCTCAGGGCACGGTGCTCAATTGCCATCAGACGGCAGCGTTGGCGAAACTGGTTTCGGCGAGCTAGGTCTTGTTCTTTACGAAAATGGGGAGCATGGTGCTAGCTATTTTCGCGGGCGCTTTTTAGCCCAGGCTCTCAAGAGAATGGTCGACAAAGGTCTCGTTGTCACTATCGCGCTGGATTGCTGTTTCTCAGGCGCCGTCAGTCGAGGCGATCGAGTACGGGCTATGGTATACGACCCGTCACTGGATTCCGACAGAGCTGAACAAGAGCAAGAATGCAAAGACGCCCTGGGAATCCCCGGTCGCGATGCAAGGATTGGTAGAGATTGGCTTGTCAATCCCGAGGGTTACACAATAATCACGGCTTGTGGTCCCCACGAAAAGGCCATGGAAGTTCTGGTCAACAAGACCCAGAAACGGGGTGCACTCACTTATCACCTTCTCAAAGCCCTTACGACCTTGGCAAAAGTGAAAGAGGTTGTGTCGCACCAATCACTCCATGAAACAGTTGTTTGTCTGATGCAGGCGGCAGGCTGTAGCCAGACGCCAATGCGCTACGGCAATACTCGCCTCTCCTTCTTTGGGACACTTCTGGCCCCAGTTTCGCTCATTGCCTTGCCAATATGCAAGATAGAAGGTTCGAGGGTATTTATAAAGGCGGGACGAGTCCATGGCATCTCAATCGGAGACGAGTTCACTGTTAAGAACAGTCTTTCAGCTACGTCGAGCCGGACTTCTCATTCGAGGGTCAAGTTCAGAGTCTCTAATGTTTGGGCTTTCGAATCCGAATTGACAGTTGCTCAAGCCAGAAAAGCAACGCCACCAGCCTTCCCCTTTAGTATGAAAGATCTAGAGACCCTGAATGCCACACAGTTATCGACTGTTTCATCGCAACGCATCAGGGTATGGCTTCCAGCAGAGTTGCTACGGAATACAGAGCTGGAAGATAAGCCAAAGGTGTTTCGTTACTTCGAGACTATTACAGACAAAGAAGAAAGGGGTCTTTGTATGTTTGAACTGAACATCAACAAATTGAACAAATACGAAATTGTCGGTGAAGCTCAAGGGAGAATGCTTCAGCTACCAACACTCGACGCTAGCTTAGGCGATTCGTTTCCCAAAATGATGGAGACTCTTCAGCATGCTGCAACGTTCAAGTTCTTCGAGGGCTTGGCCAATTTACTTCCATCTACAGAGCTCAGAGCAAAGTACACGCTCAAGCCAGTAGCGGACTCCTCCACAAATGGAGTCTTTAAAATTTCAGACGGTGAGACCTTTGGATTCACTATCGAGAACCATGCGACCCACCCTCTATACATGGCCGCCTTTGACTTTTCTCCTTCTTGGGCTGTAAGCAACCTGATATCAGCTTCAGGAGGAGGCGACTATATCCTTGTCCCACCACCTCATGGCCCAAACCTCGGCATGAAGGAGATGAAATTAAAGATGACAGTTCCAAGCCATCTGAGTTTGCAGGGCCAGGCTCGAGATGTCATCAAGGTCTTTATCACAGACAAGCCGGTTTCTTTTCCGGGGATGGTTTTATCAGGACTGGATGTCAAGTCAAATTTCAGGAACTCTTCTGCAAGCGCAGATATTCTCTCTGACCTCATTAAGCAGTTGAGTACTGGGGGAAGGATGAGGAGTGCTGGAAATAAGGGGACGTGGATAACGCACAATTTCGTAGTTTGGACTTCTACTAACTAACATATTGCTACTCAAGGTACATGCCGCCCCAGAACAAGGTTTAAAAAGGGTCATCAACCAATTCCAACTCGCTCTCATCATACTCGCGCCCCTGCATAACCTCTTTGCCGCTATCGTCGCAGAGGATATACTTTCCCCCTCTCACTTCCGATACTGTGTATGTCGATCCATTTGAGAGTACTCTGACTATATCGTTCGGCCTGAGTTTTGTAGTCTACGAGATATCAGTTTAGTAGGGGCCTTATGTAGGAGTGACATGCCGTAGCAAAGCTTCTGATCGAGGGGCGACCTCCATCAATCACCTGTACTTCATGCGCATCTTGCTGGCTATGCGACGGTCAGTGGCGCTATGGGATGCTGGGGGACACAATGTACGTTGACTCGATTGGAGCCTTTTGATCCTCTGACGCATCTCCCATGGTGAATGTAGTGGAGGTAAACTCAAACAGATTCGCTGCTACTAGGAGCTGAGGGGCCAATTGAGGTAGCTCCCTAGGCCAATACAGTACTAGCAGTAGATCCAAGATTTAAAGTAGTGGAGGCTGAGCCCAGAAGCTAGGATTTTTAGAGCCCAGCAGGGAATGCGGCTCAACCGTCTTGCGACCTAGTCGGCCTCAAATAATACAAAGAATAGGTAGGCAACAGATCACCAGCAAAATCTAAGCGAGCTGCCACGCAATAATAGAGAGGCGACTGCAATGCACCGTGAGCATTTTTCCACCTATTAGAATTGTTGCTTGGTCGGTGAAGTTTCTCCGTCGAATCAGCGATTAATATTCTTCCGCCTTATCGGAATTTTTGGAGGGTAGGGCTCTTCTTTTTAGTGGTGATGACATTCTGCAAGTGGTTACACAACTTCTAAGACAGAGCAACTATTCGCTATCTTTTGACTGCTGCCTGTTTGGAGGCCTTCGATTCCGTAATCACCCTTGTCTATCATAATGTGAAAGCCAGTGGCTCGCTTACCAAGCCTGTAGTAAGCCTAAAATATGCATAGATGGTCATCGCCAAGATAATGTGGTTGACCTGCTGGAGGCCTTGTCTAACAGAATGACAGACGTTATCAGCTCATGCGTAATAGCCTAAATGTCAATGCCGGCGAGTGGCTTGGCTGCCTAGATTCATTGTAATAGTGCCTTTTGAGTTCATTTCAATCAGCAGTGCGTACCTAGTACCTTGTTAATAATGTCTGAACTTGCAACTTAGCCAAGAGTTTAAGCTTACAAGGTCTATTTGTTTTTATAATCCTTTCCGCCAAAATATAAAGCGCCTAGTGTGACGTCTCCTATAGCCCTACGGACCTCAGCTAATATCCTTGAGAACATGGATTCTGTGCAGGCGATTAATGACCCGGGGAGGAAGCCAGAGAGAAGCACCCAAGACAACGAAGCGATGATTTCCATGTTAACCAATCGCATCAAAAAACTCAGAGAAGAATTCACAACCAGGGGCCACAGAGAGTATTTCAATCGGTCTATTGAGCTGCGAAGGGAGATATTGGCATTAACGCAGCCTAACGATCGTCAAAACAAGGCCCTTCAATTACATCTACTTAGCAATGAACTCAGCGATAGCTTTGCAGAGACAGACGATCTCGATGATCTGAAGGAATCCATAGAGCTTGGGATCCAGGCGTTGAATCTTACCTCAGAAGGCGATCCGCGAAAGACTGTATTCCTCAGAAGACTTGAGTTTCTGTTCGAAGAAAAGTACGAGGAGACGGAAGACATTGCTGATCTTGATGAGGTCATTCGCTACCAAAGACTCTCCATTGACGCCACAGACCCCACCAATAGTTCGCTAATGGCGGCCTGGTTGTTTGTTCTAGGCGCAAAGCTTGACCAGAGGGCTGAAGTAACAGGGAAAATCGCAGACTTGAACGAGAGTATCGAGATCTTTAGGAAGATCGTTGAACTGAAGCCAGGGAACCTGAGTGCAAAGAAACTGATCCAAGCCTTGTACAATCGGTATAAATGGACCAGCGAGGTACAGGATTTGGAAGAATGCGTTAGGCTTCATCGGCAGATCACTGATTCATCAGATACGGATGTAGGGAGGGTGGAGTGGATGATCAAGAAAGCTAACCATCTTTGTATTCTGCATGAAAGAACCGAAGATGAACAGTACCTCGAGGAGGCCTTTTTGGTAGCTAACGAAGCACTGGCCTTGGTTCCCGAGGCCAATTGGAAACCCAAATGGCTACGTTGTCTGGGACGACTGTTCGGCTGTCAATACCTCAAGACTGAAGCGATGGCAGACCTTGAAGAGGCGATACGCCTAGAGAGATTGGCACTCAAACTAACGCCGAATGGTGATGAGGTTGAAGAAGTTTTCACCTTGACAAATCTAGGGAACCGTCTGGGTGATAAGTATCTGAGAACAAATGATGTTGCCGACATTGACGAAGCTATTGACTGCGCCAGACAGTCGTTGGATCTGGACCCTGAGAAGGCTGAGCGACTGTATAACCTCGCAATAAAACTGGGTGATCGATTCTCAAGAACGGAGGATCTGGATGATGTCGATAAGGCTATCGAACTTGAGAGGAAAGCGTTAAAGATAATGCCAGTGGACCACTCTGAGAGAGCAGACTATTTGAACATTCTAGGTAATCAGCTGAGCGATCGATACAAGTACACGGGAGATCTTGACGATCTAGAAGAAGCCATTCGTAACGCCGAGGAAGCGTTGGGTCTGATTTCAGAGGACCATGCGCTCAGGGCAGCGTGGCTAAACAGCCTTGGCAACCATTATCTGGATCGTTATACCGCAACCGGAGACGAACATGACCTAGACTTGTCAATCACAAACTACGACCGAGCCCTTCACCACGAGCCCTCAGCGACGGAAGATCGCGTCAAAGCCGGCCAAACAATTCTTTCCAACTGTTCAGATAGTCAGCAGCTCTATGATACTGCGAAGCTTGCTGTAAGCCTCATCCCTAAGCTTGTATCATGGTCCCACGAGAATCAGGACAGACAGTACGCACTCAGTCAAGTAGTTGGGCTAGCCTCCGACGCAGCTGCAGCAGCGCTACAAGCGGGTCAATCCCCCATGACAGCCTTGCAGCTGCTGGAACAAGGTCGGGGTATCATTGGATCATCACTCCAGGACATGCGCAGCGACGTGCAAGATTTGGCGAAGGAGCACCCGGGACTAGCGGAGAGATATCGCTCTTTACAAGCTGAACTGGACCGGAGTGCCGAGCATGGTAGAGCCGCAGACACGCAGTCGCAAGCCTCGATTAACAGACGACACGCTGCTGCCAGGGAGTTCACGGAGTTGGCTGCTGAAATCCGTAGTTTGCCTGGGTTTGAAGACTTCATGCTCTCTCACACGGAAGATGAGATCTGCGGTGCTTCAGAACGCGGCACGATCGTGGTGATCAATGTCAGTAGCCTTCGCTGCGATGCTCTTATTGTTGCGGACAGCCGAGTTCATACATTGGAGCTACCCAGCATAACTCTAGAGGAACTTGAGCGAAAGGTAAAGCCTTGGACTCTCGCAACTTCGCAGACTCTCGAGTGGCTCTGGGATGCCATCATGAGTCCCATACTCAGCATGCTAGGTTTTACCGGACCTCCGCCGACAGATGCATGGCCGCATGTCTGGTGGATTCCAACTGGCCCTTTGGTTCAGCTTCCACTTCATGCAGCAGGATACCATAGACAACAAGGTTCCGAAGCAGTACTAGATAAAGTTATATCGTCATACGGGTCTTCCATCCGCAACATAATTCGTGGCCGTCGAGACTCATCCCAGTCGTCTGGCTCTAATCAGGCACTACTTGTTGCGATGGAGCATACACCTGGCCACGACACGCTTACTTGCGCCAATGGAGAGGTGGAATTGATAGACGGCATGGTCCGCTCTATGAAATTCGAGTCAATTATACCCACCCGCACCAAGGAGGAGGTCATTCGATATCTGCCGCACTGCAAGATCTTCCACTTTGCTGGCCACGGCCTCGCTCATACAGAAGACCCATCGAAGAGTTGCCTCTTACTAGAAGACTGGAAGGAAGATTCACTCAAGGTTTCTGACCTCTTAGATATGAATCTTCGACAAAGGTCACCCTTCCTTGCATACCTATCGGCATGTGGCACTGGCCAGATCAAAGATGAGACATCATTCGATGAGAACATCAACCTCATCAGCGCGTTCCAAATCGCCGGGTTCAGGCATGTAATTGGCACGCTGTGGAACGTCCAAGATGATATTTCTGTTGAGATGGCACAGATGACGTATCAGGAGCTGCTCGACTCCGATATATCGGATGAGTCTATCTGCCGCGGGCTGCACAGGGCAACTCGTGAGTTGAGGAGAAGGTGGATAGAGAAGCATGAGACTAGCAAGAGTGTAAGAACTGCTCCGGATTCCGATGGACACGACGCCGCTAAAGGATCTCTATCGCGTTCAGTCAGAGACGCATCTTTGATTGGTGATACAGACAATAACCTTGGCTCAGCTGATTGGGCGCCCTACATACACTACGGGGTGTAGATTAAGACTGTGGTTTTATAATTGTCAAAAGCGAGCGACAAAAACAATAAATTTCGTGGCTTGGCTTGAAATTCAGCAACACAGAGAACGAATGGAAAATGGCGCCTATCCTTGCTGTGTTGCATAAAGCATCCAATCCCAGAGCACTATCTATCAAGCCACCTTCTGCAAAATACGTCACTAAAAGCCAAATATGCCTTGCGAAGAAGTCCTCCAATTAAACTCTCTACTTCAGTTATTCTGACTGTGGTGGCACGTGAGGTCTCAGATCAGGCTCTGAAAGCCCAAGGCGCCTTTGGCCCAAAAACTTGCCATCGGCAACTAATATTAGGGTCAATGCTATTCTGGTAGATCATGATTCCTCATCAGACATCGCATCCATCGCGTGCTGCATCCTCAGCCGGTGACTGTACTCAGTCCACTAGAAGTGTTGCTATCACTGAACTCGAAAATGCAGTCGCTCGCTTCCAAGCTGCATTGACGGATGACGATCGCAAACGCTTGCAGGACTTGAGGAACCTGCCGCATGATGCTCAGTCGATCATTGTGTTCACAGCAGAGCTGGATATGCAGCAGACTGGAAAACGGAGAGGTAAAAGCATAGCTTCACGGCTTACATCATTTCTACAAATCATTCAGCAATTCACTCCGGTTATCGACACATATATTCAATCCAATCCTGATATCAGCGCAATCATCTGGGGCTCAATCAAATTGACATTTATGGTATATACTCTTAACATCCACCAATTCCTGTCTGTCGCCTAACTATTCCGTTTTAGTTTCTTGCAAACTTCCTGTCCCAATTCCAATCCTTCGTTGAATTACTGCAAGGTTTCGGCTCTCTATATTCCAGACTTGGACACTACCAGATACTTTTCCAAGACTCGACCCGCTTGAATGATTCAATTTGCCAATTCCACACGTCTGTGATTCTCTGCTGTGAAAGGGTTATTTACCTCATCCGTCAATCCAGTATGGAAACCAAAACCATCTTCATTACTCTAAAGCTAATTCCCGTCCCTCAAGCATTCACCACTGAAGTCTGGAGAGCCATCACCTGCTCATTTCAGACTGAGATTCGAAGCTATGTTGAGAACGTCAAGACAAAAGCCGAGAATGCACAAAAAGAGGTTGAGTTGGCTAAAGCGCAAGCTGATTTCCATGAGCAGCGGCAACAGACCGAGGAGAGGCAGAAGGCTTCAGGTTATAGACAGCAACTCTCTGCATGGGCAACAGAGCATAGCGCTGCCATGAAAGACTTGCAAGATCTCAAGGAAAAGCATGGCAGAGGTAAGTTTATGCACAGTCACGCCACGAACTGAATTAACAATCCTTCCAGACAAGAAGCGAAGGAGGCTGATCAATGAGCTAACCTCTTATAATTTCATGCCAACATTTAACAGCATGCGAAACAAACGGCACATGGGCACAGCTGAATGGTGCTTTCTCACACCTGAATATCAAGATTGGGTTAACGCCAGGAAAACAGTTGTCCTCCATATCACAGGCAAAAGTAAGTCAAGGATCACGACTGTATGTACGACGTTCTGTATCTAACAACACCTATAGTCGGATCTGGAAAGACAATCCTAGCGTAAGTCTACTAAAACTGCTAGTTTTGAACGCTTTCTAAGTGGCCATAGATCCTCAATTATAGAACGGCTGTGCCGTACTCCAGCATCTCGCCAATTCACCTCTTTCTTTTTCCTCCGTTTTGACGACAGGAAAAGCCTTTCTGCCTCGACAGTTATACGGTCTTGCGTCCAGCAGCTTTTGGCGTCCCCTTTGATCCAAAGCTTGGACTCAAGTGCCATGTCTGAGCTGGATGGTTGTCTAGAGCAAGCTCAATCGTCGATGTTCTCTGTTGAGTCACTGAGATTACTTTATACTACCGCAGCCAAGAACCTAGACTATTGGTTCATTGTAATTGATGGTTTAGACGAGGTCGATGTCGCAAGACAGATAGGACTGTTGAAGTTCCTTAGCGATACCTTTGGCCAGTTGCCAGAGCTCCACCGAATAAAGCTTCTGTTATCATCCCGGGAAA
Organism: Fusarium globosum; assembly: GCA_013396165.1. Taxonomy (NCBI): domain Eukaryota; kingdom Fungi; phylum Ascomycota; class Sordariomycetes; order Hypocreales; family Nectriaceae; genus Fusarium; species Fusarium globosum. Next base: position 66,453 of record JAAQPF010000358.1, read on the forward strand.
CATGCGCGAGCGAAATTGACCGAATCCTGCCTCAGACCATTCGCCTCTACACTGGATTGAAATCCGCGAGCTCAGATATCCGGTTATATACGGAGGATATCATCAGAAACAAAATTGAAGCCAGCGAGCTTATAGTCAGTGATCCAGAGCTGGTCAATCAGATCATTGAAGTGATACATCAAAAGGAAAAGGGAATGTGAGTATATACTCTTAGTAGATCATAACAGAAGTCTCTAATAATGCGCGAGGTTCTTATGGGTTTTCCTCACGATTGATGACATCTGCTCCCGGAAGTCTGATAAGGACATCAGACAGGCACTGCAAGACATCCCGGTCGACCTCCCGGCCACATTTGACCGTGCTCTTCGCCGTGTAGCAGCGAAGAAAAACAACACAGCAATCGTTCAGAAAGCATTCACGCTTATTCAAGGGTCCTTTGAGCCATTAACCCTTGATCAACTTCGCGAGGCTCTCTCTGTCGAGATTGGACAGCAGACGCTTGACCAGGACGATCTTGTTAGTGGCATAGATCGCCTACCTACATGGTGCGAGAATCTTATATCCGTGGAAGAGTCAGATACTGTTCACTTTAGCCACCACTCGATCGAGAAATACCTTCTCACCCCAGGCTCGGCAGACTTTAAGGACTTTCATCTCGACGCAGAGAAATGCGATCAATTCATGGGCGAACTATGCGTCACATATATCAGCCTTGATAACTTCCAGAGAGCAGTAGGATTCACAAAAGGCTTCAACAAAGACTCTTCGCAGATGAGTATTGACATTGGCGGACTGGCTGAGCAGACAATGCAAACTGCGGTGGGAGGTAACATCGGGTCCCTAATTGGGCGACTCACGCGACAAGCCGTTTTGGCTTCGCGGTCAAGAAAGTCCCGCCTTGGCAAGGTTCAATGGACCGACACCTCACCCTCTTCAATCCCCATGCATAGTTTCGGTCCTGCTCAGGGCACAAAGGGATACACGTTCTACGAATATGCCTCCGAACACTGGTTTAAACATCAGCTTTATATCGACTCGGTCAAGACAGAGGCTACATGGAGATTACTAGGCCAGATTCTGCGAAGACCGCGTCAATACTCGCAGGGTGAGCCATGGTTTGAGCCAGCCTGGACAAAGGGTGTCAGCGAGATCATTGGCAATGATGTCCTCCTATTCGGCCCTGGGTTTGATTCGTACCGAGAAACCGCCGTATCCCGCGAGACAGATGAGGATGGAAGGCTCATGAATACATCCACACTGAGGGACCTGTGCCACGTTTTCATGTACGCGATTCAAAAGGACAACGCAGGCCTTGCTTGTCGTGTGTTCATGCTGCTTGTGGAGGATTACAAAAGGCCAGCGAGTCGTCGTCTTCACGGTTACCTTTCGGTTATCATAAACAGAATGGCCGTGAGTAAGAATCACAAAATGTGTGAAAATCGTTGTCTTAGTCTTGCAGGCCTGCAGCTAAACCACGTTGATGTTGTTCGAGAACTGAGGGCAGCGGTTGCCAGTGGAATTTCGTATTTCCCCCCTCTAGGCAGAAACGAGGCGCTCCGGAGCTGTACATGTCCACGGAAAGCCAATTATTCCTTAAGGGAAGAAATGTGTCAGCTTCTTGAGACTGGCTATCGGCGATATGAACAACCATACCTATATCCCTTTGCCGTCTTGGCTGAAGAGCTCGGCACTGGTTCATCAGTCGAAAGACTACGCAGCTTCAATCACGACGAACGGTTCCAGATGGAGGTAATCCTTTCTTCAAAAACGCGCCTTGGGAGATCAGTCTTTGATATTATAATCGAGGGGGCTCTGGTTGACACAGAGCGTATGAAGGTCTTCGTAGCAGAACGACTGCGTTCGCCCCAGAGACCGCCTGTTCATGATGATGGTCTGTTTAGATTCTTCAGCAATTCAGATCACAGTCAACATGTCGATATTCAGTGGCAACTGGACAACACTCTTGCGTTTCTAGGTACCATGCAGGCAGCAAAAGCAAGTGACATACAGATTGTTGAACGCTCACTGTTGAAGTGCTTAGAGGCAGGAGGGTCTGTCCCACTGCATAAAGAAACCGTTATACTTCTGTTTCTGAACATATTGCTACGGTATCGTTGGCCATTATCCATTAGCCAGGACATGGTAAAGGTGTTTTTCAGAGAGCCACTGGAACGGGATCTCGATGATGCAAGCGACAGGATACTTTCTCGTGCAGTCCTGTTGAGCCTATGGGATCTTGCGACGTCCCTGGTTGATGTCCAACCCGTCTCTCCAGACGAAAGAGACTTGATCGGAGACGTTTCATATATCAAGCTTGCTCTTCGTTGTGACGACTGCCGACGCATTGCTAGACCGGCGGGAACAGGCAGATATGGGCTGTGCTCAGTGCATTGGAATCTGATAGGAAGAAACATAGATAGTAGCATGCTTGAAAATGAAGCAAAGGCTTTGGTTTCAAAAGCATCGGTAGCATTTTCATAAACTAATATTTGCCTCGTCAGCTATTATTGAAGGCATTTTATTCGTTCTTGTTATGTTAACACAAATGCCATCCTGTTTATCAAACTAGCAAGTTCAACAATTCTTAGTGCCCGATATTTGGCGCAGAAGACTAATCTCATGAGGGTATAGTTAGAGTGTTTCTCGCTCTTGATTAGAAATCGCTCAACGATAGGTAATTGGCTCGCTCGTCTGGGCATCTCCACCGGACCCTCAGTCCGTGCCAGCTGACATATGAAATGAGCCGAGCCCATGCAAGACACGGAACACACGGCCGAGTATTCTACATGATCCTATCAACAAGCAAAGCGTACCAATGACGAGAGTGAAGCCGGGGCAGCGAGTGCGAGCCAGAGCACCGAGGAGCCGGCTTGGCTGCCTAACCTGCAAGTGAGTCGGCGCTGCTGAGGGCCAGAGATTTATGAGAGCCAAGTACTGATGGGCAACGCAGAAGTAGGCCCCCAGATGTAAAGATCAGCACAGATTGCTTATATCATCTAGTCCGTCGTGTCAAATGCGATGAAGCACGACCCGCATGCACAAGGTGTAAGTGACGCTTTGAGTGCCAGCCTAGGTAAAGCTGACGGTTGTGATAGGCACGTCAACCGGCCGCACCTGTGATGGCTATGGAGAAGCAGCCTTAGAGCAACCACCACGAAGCCAGTCGCCAATACAGACCGTTACATGCGGATACAACAACTCCCAGGAAGCGCGGTCTATGCAATTCTTTATGGAGCGTACCCTGTCGCAATTGACATCCTTCTTCCCCGATGAGTTTTGGGGGATCAGCATACTACAGGTTGCCCAGTCCGAGCCCAGTATTTCCCACGCACTGGTTTCATTCTCGGCATACCACGAGGCCTACATGAATGGTGTTCCTGGAAATAAGATTCCTTTTGCACTGAAGTATTACAATTTATCCATCAAGGAACTACGAGATTCTCACAGATCGCTGTCGCATGTCCATTTAGTGTCATGTTTAGTCTTCGTTTGCATTGAGGTAAGTGTAACCTCCATGTCGACTGTTATCACCGGGCTGCTCACTACAAACAGATCCTGCAAGGACATACTGGAACAGCAATTCGATTATTCAAGGATGGCCTCCGGATGATGAGCCAGTATCAAGTGATCGACGTGCAGCATAGCCAAGCGACCGATTTAAATGATATTCACGACCATATGCGAACCTTGTTCACGCGGCTAGCTCTGCAGGTAGCTTTGGTAAGTATATCAGCCGATGTAAATGCGACTATTTTAACATTCCATCCTTAGCTTGTGGGTGACATGAGGCCCGAACTTTGTCTCAAATTTATTTCCGGCTGCCAATTGACGCCATCCAAGACCAACTATTCCTTCAATTCCCTACTGGAAGCCAGGGAAGCTCTTAATGCTATATTAGCATTACAGCTGGCGGAAAGAACAAGCTCTGCGCTCGTCGCTATGTTCTCTAAGTGGTCCCAAGCTCTCGACAGATTCATTAGCTCTCGTGATGAAACCACATTCACTTCTAGCGAGCAGAGGTCTCTTGCCCTCATAGATTTACACCGCCGGTACTTCAACATTGTCCTACCATGGGAGAATAAAGAAAACCACCAATACGTGCTCAGCCTTGACAGCTATACCAACGAATTCGAGGAGCTGGTAAATTGCGCTAGCCGAGTTTTGACCTTCGAAGAAACACAAGCCGCCCCAATATTTCACCTCGATATTGGAGCTGTACCAGTTTTGTTCATGACGGTCGCGTGGTGCCGCGATCCTGCCATACGTCGGAGAGCAATCTCCTTGTTGATGTCCAACCAGGCCCAAGAGGGCGTTTGGAGCAGCCGCCTGACTGGAAGAGTCGCACGGAGAATTATGGAAGCCGAAGAGGAAGACTTGAACGTGCGTAGCTGCAAAGACGTTCCTGGACCGCGGAGGGTCAGAAGTGTACTTGTGTCTCTAGGACCGAGGGAGAGAGAAGCCATGATACGATACGGTCTAGAAGATAGAGAGTGGGAAGAGCCTATTGCGTGGTAGATATCACACAGATATATATGATAGAATCTTAAGAGACATAAGTTCTTTTCTGTAGCTGAACAGGAATATGAATCTCCTAGTGGAATCTTTTAGGGTCTATAAGTAGAATCCACATGAGATACATCTCAATGCACGCTCGAATCGGTCCTGAAAGTATCGGAATATCAGTTATCCTCGGAGGGCGTGACTCGAGGTACATCGCGTAACCGCAGCTTAGCGTTCTCTTTGTTCCTCTGCCAAAACTTTGGCATGGTCTCCTCTCTACCCATGACGCGCCCCGGATGAACAACATTAAATACTACCAGTGCAATCAGCATGGGCAGAGAGTCCAGCGCATATTGGTAGGCTTCGTGTCGTGGTATCGTGCTGTCAAGGCCTTCAGAGTATTCTACAAGGCGGAAAATAATACGTAGCTGCATCTCGTCAGTCAACAAACTCACTCATCGATTGGTTCTGTCTCTACTTACCACTATGAGACCCAGTGCAAGGAACAATGCATAAAATAGCATCATGACAGGCCTCTTCTGCGTGCCAGCATTAATGTCGTCGTTCGACTTCTGGAGTTGGCGGAAAAGACGGATCCCAAAGACAGTGAAGAGGAGAATAAAAAACAACTGGATCCCTACTCCGCCCATGTATACGTGCAAAGCATCTAGCTTCTCTTGCAACGTCTTATCTTTCCCAGTAGCAGCCTGGGCCGCACCATAAACCTGGACAATAAAGGCAATTATGTCAAGTATAACAAAAACGAATCCGAACTGCCAGGCCTTCAGACCATACAATCGCCCATTAGGCGTATAGCACCATACCATACGCCCAAATACCATGTAGGCAAACGCATTGGTCCACAGCGGCGCAACGAGGATGACGACGAACCATGTGGCGTAGTAGTCAAAGCTGGCTGGGTTGTAGATGCTGACAGTACGGAAGATGTAGGTGAAGACCTGCCAGAAGGCCGACATTATGATGACCCAGCAGTATGCGGAGCGGTAGTGGATAGCTTGGATGAGATGGATGATGGTTGTGATGGCGAAGAGCACCATGAATAATATGGACGCGGCTGCGGACGGACAGAAGTTCCATTGCGTATCTGGGGCTTGAAGAGCGTGACATTCCGACATGGCTGCTCAAGATGACTCAGCACTTGCCTGGGATTAAGGAGGAAGAGACGGAGCTTGATTGAAAGGATTATGGAAGGAAAACGCAAGCTCCTCTATTATACTTTTCAAGGGGTTATTACAAGATGGCACATGCAGGTCCCCACTCAGTCTCTTAACTAGTTAGTTTAGCATGCTATGGCCTGGCAGATATGATTGGCCGGCTCGTCTGGGCACCCTGTTGATAATAACGCCAGTGCTGACGTTGCGTCTGTCTTGCTTTATATTCCTTTTATGTATCAGCTTATTACGAACCAAGTCTCTTAAATTCGATCAGAAAATAAGACTATAGGATTTATGACAATAACATGTAGATCACGAAGTTGTGTCAGACCATTTAGCATAGGTCAACGCGATGTATCTTGGCCAAGCAGATTACGTAACAGTTGGTGTCTGTAGGTAGCACCCAAATAACAAATTGTGACAGCTTGGCACTATAATTCCTATTTCTCTTCTCAGCAAATACTCAATAATAAAATCCCGAAGCGTAAACTTTCCGGCACCCAATTGTTCCATTAACACGCCGTTCATAATATCAGCTTCAAACAGGTGGCTGCAGTTGTCAGTAAAGCCACACATTGCGTATTTAGTACTTACCAGAGACCAACAAATACCCATGAGTTACGACATGGCCGTAGAATATAGGGAACCTGTGCGCCCAGCAGACCACATATCTTATCTCCAACCCTCATTGATACGTCTGTGATTCCCATTACACCAGAGATTTGTGTCTTGAAGGCTTTGAGGTTCATACGTTGGGTCTTTCCTCCATTTCGTCGCAGGATTTTGGTCGCAGAATTAGGAAAGTCTGTTTGAAAGCCAAGCCAAGCAAGCCAGTAATCGTGATGTTCGAATTGATCGCTGGCCGTTGGCGGTTTCCATCCTATTCCAAAGCAATACCGCTCTACCCCCTCCAGCTCGAAACCAGCCTCTTTATCGATGTAGTGCGTCTCTATTTTCTTTATGGTATCAAATATAAAACCTTTGACAACCATTTGGTTCTCGTTTAATGGAAATCGGCAGTGAGCCTTGGACTCTCCGCTGAAGCTAAATTTTAGCTGCAGACCGCGGGGGCCTCGATTGCCTTGCCGAGTCCAACCTAGATACTGCGCCTTTACATGTATTGACCTGGAGTTTGAGGGTTCAGTCCAGTTGGGAACCCATGAAGGTAGACCAGAGAGTGCCCCTTGGCGGATCAGAGGCTCAACCTCGGCGTGGTTCATGACAGTTAGGGTTTGACTGTCCCGTTGTATAATCTTTTCAACTTGGATGTAAAGGTCTACAACAGAAATGCGGTAGCTGACCCTAAGCGGGGACTTATCCAAATTGTTCCAGCAATCCAATAATAGCGTAGACTTTGTCTCTGGGATCCGTTGCCTCATAGTTTCTTGTTAAGTCTAGTAGACTTTCCAAAAATCCCCCGAAAGGTGGGTGTTGCAAGGACGGAACGTCTTTCTTATGCCTTGTGTGGAATCTGAGATCTTCAACAATTTCCATCCTATATGCGCTTTCCAGGAATGGAAACAGGTAGTGATATGCCGTAGTAAAAGCTGTAACTTCCGTCAACTCATGTATAGAACGGTAACATTGCTGGAAAACATGGGTAGCATCCTTAATCTTGTCCCATCTTACCGCAAATGGGCCGCAGATGACATAGATATCTAGACCTAAGACAGCCTCTTGAATGGTCCAGGCACGATGCCACCATTCTCGTTGAAGAAGCTCGCCTAGTGCTAGCCAATGACCTTTACAATATTCATTTCCGATGACGTGGGCGATGTAAGTCTTTCGAACTTCTGCACCAGAGTGGGAGATTTCTGCCAGTCCCAGAAGAAGACGAAATGCAGGAACAGTCTGTTCAGTAGCCCTTCCGAGCCAAACGAGGACTGACGATGCGCGAGAGTAGATCTGCTGCATGAGGGCCACTTGCTGTGCCCGTTCATCCAGGTCATCTTGGTTGATACAAATAGCATCAACCCACAATAATGTTGGGAAGGTGAATCGGCCATCGAGAGGCACTGGGGTCTGAGATTCCTTCTGGCAGCCGCACTGCCGATCGCAGCAGTACAGATTCAGTCGCAGGTGGCGTAAGCAATCCTCGGTATTGAGTCTAACAACTAACCATTCCCCATTAACCAGTATACAGGTGGTTCGTGCCGGGTCTCCCCACGTGTACGAGAGGGCTCGATAGTTGAGGATGGGAGAGTCCAGAGAGACCTCTGTTAGGTAGCATGTCATAAAACTGCTGCCAATATCCTCTACTTCAGCGATCGATAGCAGGCGGATGAATCGTGGTGTAGATAAAGGTCGATATGTAAACGAAGACATTGTTTCTTTATTTGGTTCAGTAGTTCTCCGTATTACGATGGCTAAATACTCCAGACCTGCCAGATAAGTACTCCCTACATAGGAAGAGTCTTGTGGGGGAAAGGGGTGTGTCTGCCACATCATCTTGCATCAATTTGCTGACTGGCGTCCACTGAGAAGGCCCCTTTCAACCCCCGCTTGAGATGTGCATACCCAGATGTGTCAACCAACGAGATTTGTTTTTAGGCAGAATTTCTCAGGCTATCAAGCATCTCGTCTTTTCTATCAGTTACTACAGTCTTATTGAGCGTCAACACCGAAATCGTCACAGGTTACTAGATTTATCTATCATGCCAGACCCAGCACCCCAAATTGTTGTCGGCTGTCTGCTCGACGTCTCGGGCTCAATGCGCAGCGCCTTGGAGCCAGGCCAATCGAATGAGCCAGCTGGTGATCGACTGAGAGCTGTCCTTCGAGCGGCCCTCAAATTAGCAAAAGCAGAGCGCCAGCAGAATTCTAGTGCCTTTATGTTTGTTGGCGTCTTTGGACTACAGACGTCTGAAGCGCACCTTAACCCTCAAGCAGCCGACCTGTGTGGGATCGCAGATGCTCTTCTGAACGAGTCGGGAAACAACTCTTCCGGCCATGATCTCCTCATCGCTCGAGCGAACGCGAACAACGTATCATATATATCAAAGTACATCAAGACAAAGCTCACTACCCGAGAGGCTCGAATTGTCGATGCTCATTTGAAAGTACATCCTGATCAAGTGCGGAAATTTATTGACGCGATTCCACCTGAAGCGGAGGTAGAGAAGTTGCACTTGTCAAGTAGAACAGGCGGCGCATTGATTGGCAAAGTCATAGGTCTTGTCGCATCAAAATTTATCCCTTTTGGGTCTGTGATTGTCGATGCTGCTGGCACAGCGGTTGGTTCAGCAGTTGGTACAGCGGTTGGTTCAACAGTTGGTACAGCGGTTGGTTCAGCAGTTGGTACAGCGGTTGGTTCAGCAGTTGGTTCAGCGGTTGCTGAATCAGTTGAAGACTCAAGGGTCGAAACATCTGAGGCGCTAGCCCTAGCTCGAAGTATACAAAGGAAGTGGCTATCAGATTTTCAAAGCTTCATACCTCTTCCTGTATCTGAGGTCGTGGATGTTCTTCAGCGGCTCCAGGACCAGTGGCCGGATCACGAGGACGGTGATTCGGGAAATTTGTCGCAAGATGATAACGACAACCTAATTGACGCCATTCGCCAGTACATGTATGGTCTTACGCCAATGTGCTACGCTCTACAGAAGGCCCGGGATGCTTTTCGAAGCAAACCTGAAGCAAAACGTCGCGTACTCGTACTCATGTCGGATGGTATTTCAACAGATGGCGATCCATCAACGGCCGCTCATGATCTTCGAATGGAGGAAGTATCAATCGCAACAGTCAAACTTACAGACGATCGTTCTGGCCCGCAGCGAGCCTTGTATTATGAGGCGAATCCGCTCTGGGACGAGGGCACCCGGAATCTCTTCCATATGTCGAAGCGAATCCATGCATTGACACATCCAGTTCCTGTCTTAGCCGCTGCTGGTTGGGCAATTCCTCCAGCCGGGGAGGTTGCCCTATTTTGCACTGTTTGCACTGTCACAGCGCTGGAAGAGTTTTGTACATTGCTGCTCTCTGCCCGGTTCGGTTCAGCAGATGCCTTACTGGATATCGTTGGCAGAATACGTCTTGACGATTACATCAATAACGAACATCTTGCCATTCACCGCAGGCCTACTAATCAGGGTACAAGGGGTATTTGCTACGCGCATGCTGTCGCCTCTGTGGTACACATGGCTTTACTTCGCATTGTCGCCAGAGAAGGTGGCGTTCCTCCTTTCATTGAGATACGCGAAAGAATTTTATCTGAATACCCAGAGATAAAAGCGGGCCAGCCTACTAAAGAAGTTTTGTCCGTTGTCCGATGCGTGTATTTGGTACCGCCCCCTCAAATTCCGAGAGGTAGACGAGAACGGCGCTCGCGAAGCAGTGCTCCGGCGTCGCCCAGTGCTTGCTACGTTTGGGTTATCAAAGGATGGCTGGGAGACATTTTCTAAACATTTTCATAAAAAGTCTGCAAGGCGTACTACCGTTCTCACAGAAGCGCAGATGGCCCCTGACTTTGACAAAGAGTGCGGCGGTGGCCACGCCGTTGTGTTGGTCAGCTGCAGCCCCGACTCGCTAACCTTTTTAAACTCATGGGGAAGTGCATGGGGTGATAACGGACTCTTCAGAATTGAGAATCCTGCTGTTCTGGGGAATAAAGATCGATCTTTGCACTTCTACGACGTTTATTGGATTGAACCCGGATTGACAAATGCCGAACGACAAGCTTTTGACGCTAGAGTGGATGAGGAGCTGCGGCGTCGTGCTGAGGAATATGAGAGTATTTTCGAGCTCGAATATCGATGCCCAAGATGCCTTGACAATTCCGCACTGGCAGATTTTAGAGGAAGCGTCAGGAGAGCTTTGTGTCCAAAATGTCAGAAATGGTTTGAACCTGATCCTGGAAGTCTAGCCAAGGCCATGTATTTGCGAGCTGGGCTTAACGATGTTGTCCAAAGCTGAGTCTATTGTCATTTTATCTAGGTTTCTTTGCCATGTGTATTAAGTCTATGCTTCTTTTTATAGTCGTAAACCTTCATTATTACCCGTTTTATGGTATCAATAGCATAGTTTGAAACGTTCGCTTCTGCCGTCATTAGAACGCTTTTCACCTGATCGGGCGTCCACATGAGATTGGTCGATGTTGAAAACGATGCAGTCTAGGTTAATCAGTAGATACCTACGTAAGAGTTACCAAACTTACCGTAGGATTATATCCGGGGTTCGAAGCATTTGGCAACAGCGGGCAGTAGATGATATACATATCTTGCCCACTCTGTCTCGTGCCATGAAAGACTCTGGCGTAGTGATCTATGTATCGAGATTCTACTTCCAACGCATGAGTTGAGCACAAGGCTGGATTCCGCTGTGGCTTGTGGAACTCCCGCGTCACGTCTCTCAGCTTAATGTCGAAGTCGGCTGCGAAGTGGTGCAGTCGCTGAACTGCTGCTCCAGTGTGAATGTCTGAAGAGGCATCGAACGATATGAAAACGTCAACGCCTCGTTCTGGTCGAGCGAGGATATGATTTGGCAGATTGTTTGCCATACCGGAGTCCATGAGTCGTGTACGTCCCTGTGCTTCCCATGGCGGAAAAGAATGTGACTGTAAGGCTGCAGGATTGGAAACGGATTTGTCGCTGCTATGTATGCCTCTTTGATGCTGTTGAGAAACTCGTGAGATATAAGTGGAATGCTCTGACGTATGCTCTCGCATCCCGACAGGTCTTTCCAGTCCATAGAACGGATTCGGATCATGTCCCGCACGGATCGGATTCCCCCAAAAGCCCTCAAAGCGCTCCGACTGGAGTAGATTGTTGAAGACAGTGACCAATCGTGCCACCATTGTGTTCTTGGGTATGGTCACCAGGAGAGCTTTGATGCACTCTGCCAAAGGACCCGCTGGTGCACTGGTACACTGGCCCAACAACAGAGAGAATGACTGTTCAGGACGGCGATCCACGGAATACCCAGAGATGAAGGTTCGTCCCCATGCCCAAGTTGGGACGTAACGACTGAGGTCCGGACTGCCGATTTCGAGAGGTGAGATTTCGAAATACTGGAAGAGCTTCTTAGGTCGTCTGTTCACAGATGCTGTTACATTTGGTTGATCAGTTCCTTCGACAGTATCAAGCTGTCGAGATGTTGGTTGTTTCTTGGCATCCCTAGCCTTTGCCGATATCGTCTTAGACTCATATGAATACTTCGGTACGCGTCTCACCGCTGCAAGAAGTGGCATTGGCTCCAATCCCTTATTCATACCCGATCGGTGCCAGATCTTGGACCACTGAAATGTCGCTCTGCTCAGTCTACCCTTTGGCTCCCTGGACAGAAGTTGATATGTTGCTGTGAGAGTCGAGTAAAGATCCATGATTCCCAAGCCTATGATACTTTTCTGGGCTTTACTGACCAGCGGACCGATTAGAAAGTAAACTCCTCTTTTACTTCGGGCAACCATGTTCAAGGCATGGATACTCATAGGGTGCGCAAGTTCACTCGCCACTGTGAGGTAATGATCGATCAATCGTTGTATGTCATGTCGAGCAATGGTGTAGTAAGCCGCAAGAGTCCAGCAGCTTCCACTAACGCCAGCAGTCCATGTAATACAATCCCATAGTCCATGCTTCTTGGCAGCTGATATGAACCCGGCAAAGCCATACATCACCTTGTATCCACCACCTGAACCGCCCAGCGCGATGAGCGGGACGTCTCTGGGGTCAACTTTCTCATCAGGTGAGAGGTCTAGGAAGCGATGCAAATAATCTTCTCCTTGTGAGGACATTCTCAACTTGCGAAGCTCAATGAACTTTTGTTCTTCATGGTGAAGAAAGGGGCTTTGCCGTACTTTAGCATCCCATTGTAGTTCAGGGTACGTTGCAAAGTCTGTCTCGTCCCTCTGCAGGAGTGTCTTGACAGATGCTAAGTCAACAGCTCTTCGATACCATCTTTCAACGATCCCTCTACTTTTTTGCGACAACGAGACTTTAGACGGTGGTCGACGACAGTCTGTATGACCCTTTCCCTTTATTGTAGGCAACGAAACCACCACTCGACCGTTCCGAAAACGTGTTCTTGTATGAGTTACTCGAACCCTCGATGAAACAGGCGTTGCTTGAACGAGGGAGACCAATGAGCAAAGACAATATGTTTTGGCGTATAAGTAAGCTGGTGACTTTCGAATCGAAGTCAAAATGACCATTTTTATAGCCTTTAAAGGCGCATGTTAAGGTTGTGAAGGAAACTCGAGGTTTGTAAACAACGCAACTTGAATCGTTGGCGTCATTGCTGACTGATGCCGCTAGGTCCGGCAGCCAAAGAGCGCTACCACGTGGGGGTTAGCCTGCTCTAGCGCTCTAAGGGCCAATTAGGGCGCGGCAGATATAGGGTAAGTTTAGATTATGGGCACTTCAAATTTCTGCCAACTTCAATTATCAGCAAGGTAGGAACAATAATAGGATTTCGGCTCAAGAAAGATACAGTAGTTGATTACTGATCGGTATTGCCACTGGTTGACACGACTCCTCGCAATATGGTTCGAATTCACTACCGGCTAATACTCTTGCTCTCCACTAAAGCACTTCCGTCACATCCCTTGCAACAAGCATACCGACCGTCCCGAAATCCCAAAGTATGCCGACAACTCAGGATGCACAAGAAGAACTAGAACTTAAACTCCCACGCGTATGTAGTCACATCATCAGTCTGATAGAACGGCAAAGTAACCTGACCGTTGCTGATAGTGTGACCATAGTAGTCCAAATCCTGAGGAGGCCCCATCTGGCTATAGTGCACGTCACTGCCCACAGCAAACTTCCAGGTCCTAACCTGAAGCGTTCCAGAAGACGGTAAACCCAGCTTTGCCAGACCAGAGAATGTCACATCGTAAGTACCAGTGGTAGGCGGATGGCAGCCAAACAATACTCTGGCGGTGCGCGCCGTAGTATCCACCGTAGCATATGCATCAAGTCGACCATCAGAAGACACAGAAGTCGAAACTCGCTGGCCCGTCATGTTGTGCGAGTAGTAATTATACACCCGCCAGTCTCCGTTGGCAAAGTATCCTGTAGAAGCATAGTTTGAAGGATCAGGCTTGGAGAGAAGGCTGGCGGCTAGGTCGTGAAGTTGGGTGCCTCCTAGCCAGTTGCCACGAAGACCGATAGCATTACGGCGTTCGAGCTGGGAGATCCAGAATCCAGATCCGGCCGGGACTTGCTCATTGAAAGTGGCGTACTCGTTGATATTGATTTGACGTTGGGGGAGGCCGTATTTTGTGAGGATCTGTTGTAGGACGCCGTAGCTGTACTCGAAGTCGGATCCTGAACCGCCCTCCTCGTGCCATACGTATTGATCAGGAATGGAGGCGTTGTTCTTGACGAATTGAGCCCACTGTGTCCACCAGGAATTGGTTGTTCCTGGTTGGTTGGCGAGAGTTGGTCCGGACGTCAACACGTTCTTTCCGAATGCATCACTGAATAGTCAGTATATAGTCCACGTCGTAAAACAGAGATAAGTCATAACTTACTTGAATTGATGCCAGCCGCGTCCCCACATCTGAAGCCACTGGTCAATGCTGCGGCCCCAGAAGCAGCCACCTTCCGGCTCGTTCCAGATATCAATGACCAAACCTTGCTGCATATTGTATTTCTTGACATTTGCGATGATGGCCTGAACAAATTTGTCATAAGATGACCAATCACCATTATCACCTGGGCCCGGTGAGGTGTCGTTATTGGAGGAGCAATCAAAGCCCCAGAGGTCATTCAGCAACAAGACAAAACCGCCATTGTGGCGGCGTGTGACGATGTAGTTGTTATGGGCACTAGCAAAGCGCTGTTGGAAGCTGGCTTCATTGTAGCTCCATCCATGAGAGACTTGAGCACCTGCACCTCGGTAGTAGTTGAACCCGAAGCCAGAGAGAAGACTATCTGGAATCTGGTTCGTATTGTCTGGTATACCGTATAAAATACCTGCGGCGAGATGCTGCGGTGCACCAGTATTGGAGGAGAAGTCAATCTTGGGCCCGGTGCTGTCAGCAGCTACGGTGCAAACAGCGGCGAGGACTGAACAGGCCTTAAGAATCCACATGGTTGAGAAGTGCTCAAAGAAGAATGCTTATGGATACTATTTCACGATGATAACTACAGTAAACGCCCTCCTTTATATAATACTCCATCCTCATGATCTACATAAGTTTTCTGGAGAACCCTGCAATATGTCGCTGGGTAAAAGGTACGGCAACGGATAACCGGCAATTGAGATCCTTGTAATGCGGAAGCTGTTCGTTCTTGTGACCCGTTTGCGGGGAAGATCTGCCGATTTATTTGAGGCAAGGATGCAAGGCTCCCACCGTCAAGGCGGCCAAACCATGTCTTTTAAAGATGCCCGGTGGGAGTTCCGGTGGGAGAGTGCTTGTTTAGGAGCTTTTGCAAATTGCCTTTTTGTTTTTGATGGCATCTCATTGATACGCTTATATCTATTTAACTTACCCTAGCCTAGCCGTTCAGCCTGATTATACAGGAAGCTAGAGTCATTTCTTAGGGGCAGCGGCTGGCATTCGTAACACCCTGGCCATATCCCTGCATAATCCGGAGAAACTTGGTAAAATTCTGATCCCTTCATGCATCTTTTGCTCTTTGCCCGCTCCAGTTCTGATGTCTGGAGTTTGCGGTCATTAGTAAACAAAAGTCCCGACGCTGCACGCATGCCTACAATTGGAATACAGAATTGTATATGATGCACTGCACAGATGGACCATTTCCAGAGGTCCACAAAGTGTTAGATAAATTTAACAGTTATGATATGCAGATCTTTCGAGGCCAGGCGCATCCAATTTTATAGATCCCCAAGCAAAGAGTCTTCATTGACTCATGACAGCAGGGCAAGGTATTTACAAATCTTAATTTATATTTCAGACCTGCTTGACCTCTATATAGTTGAGTCTACGAGCTGCGATCTATTTATCGACATCAGCTGAGGTATTTCATTCGCTGTTGGTTCCTGAAAGACCAACATATGACTGGCGCCTCTTGTGGATAACACATAAACACTGCAACCACTTAGCAACGCCAATATGTCGCAAGAAAGATGTCAAAGCTGTAGTACCTTGATCTATCTTATCGATAAGGAGCAATGGTTGATTTCAATTGTGGTACCTGCTGCATCGTTCTGACATCAGGTTTGCTTCAAGGCGAGTTCGTCATACGTCATGTCCCAGTTACGTCATCCAAGGCCAACATCACCACCAGGATATAAACTCACCATCAAGCCAAGACTCTACCCATTAACCATCTATACCACAAATTCTCATCTCTAATTATCAAAATGTCAAAACTCGTTGAGGACGTTAAATCAGGCCTCAAAGGCATCCGCGGTGCTGGCGACGCTCTCCGAGGCGAAGTCCTCGACGCAACAGACCAAGCCTTTGACACCAACCCGCAACACCCAGAAACTGTCAAGGACCGCATCGACAACAGAGCGATTGCTGAGAAGGGAAAGCAGGATATGCACGGCGCTGATAACATGATTGCCCGTCGGGAGTGGGAGCACAAGGGCGTTGAACCGCCTGCGCATGTTGGAAGAAGAGAGAATGAGAAGCCGTTGGTGGCACAGACGGAACCTGTTTCTAGAACGGCGGCGCATGATAGGCCGAATGAGGGGTTAAGTAGGGAGCCGGAGATGGGGCATTTTGGGAGTAGAGGGACGGAGGGGGGTGTTGTGAAGGATCCTGATGCCAATTTGCCGAGGTATGCTTAAGCCTAAAATTAAAGGCTGTATAGGTAAGATGTCATGACCTTTAACAAGTCCTGTCAAATTACTGACTCTTGACTCAGCATATCGCAACCACGCTCTTTAGTTGATAATACGCTCAGACAGATATGGGGGCTATTGAGTTCGTAATGGCCTACAGGATGTTACGACCGTCATGAATGGCAATTCTTATTTAGTTTGCTTGATACATGTTGATATGCTATAAAGTTCAGCTATCGAATGAACAATGTCATAATCATTATCCATTAAGGAAATGGTGAAGAATTTCTCCACGGACAATGGACAGGTGCTAAGATGATGCATCAGCTAGGACATCATCATAACTTTCTGCATGCGATCTGCGTAGCAATATATCTAAATATATGATTTGGCAGCACCTTCATACAATCCTCCAAAAGCTCCATACCACGTATCGATAGCCTTAGCCGCCATGCCCGCCCCAATCGTATCATCACCCTTCTCAAACTTGGGCACAATCTCTCCCATAAACTCCTCCATCGTCAACGTATGCGGCGCATGTTCCTTCTTGTTATCATCAGGGTTCTCCCTCTCTCGATGAAGGTTCGACTCCACCATCGGCGGGGCAATCTCAACAACGCGAATCTTGGTGTTCTTGAGTTGAGTGCGCAGGTTCATCGAGAAGAAGTGTAGCCAGGCTTTGGTGCCGTTGTATACGGGGTTGATGACAGAGAAAGGGATGTAGGCTAGACCGCTGGTTATGTTGACGATGAGCGCGTTGGGCTTGGTTTTGAAGTGAGGGATTAGGGCGAAGGAGAGATGCATCGGCCCGCGAATGTTGATGTCAATTTCCTGGTCTGCCTTTTCGAGGAAATCATCGTTCTTTAGAACATCAATTGGGCGCTGGACTCCAGCGTTGTTGATGAGACAGTCGAGCTCAGGATGTTCGCTAGTGATTTTCTTGACGAAAGCAGG
Source organism: Fusarium globosum (assembly GCA_013396165.1). Classification (NCBI taxonomy): domain Eukaryota; kingdom Fungi; phylum Ascomycota; class Sordariomycetes; order Hypocreales; family Nectriaceae; genus Fusarium; species Fusarium globosum. The sequence continues at coordinate 83,771 of JAAQPF010000358.1, forward strand.
AATATCGGCTGTCTTGCCCGTGTCAAGAACATAGTAACCCGCAGCACCGATTTCTTGAGTAGTAGACTCGAGGTTCGACTCAGTTCGTCCAGCGAGAAGAACTTTTTTGCCCTTGGAGATCAAGTACTCGGCTAGTGCACGGCCGATACCGCCGCCTCCACCAGTGATGACGGCGCAGTTGAAGGCGAGACCATCTTGTGACATTTTGATGATTTCTCAGTTTGATTAAAGACGGGATAATTGTATAGTTTGGTTTCTGAAATGGATATCGCAATCGTTACGCGTAGATATATGAAAACGACCACGGAACTTCGGCACTGTAGTTGTACCGGCGGTGGAAACGGAGAGATGTTCGCGTCATAGGCACTAACTCCAAAATGCAAAAGAGGCTAGCGATCCGGACGGCAACTCTCCACAATAGTCTAAAGTCCGATAAACACGAAGAGTCCAATAGCGATCAACGAGATGATAGTGACGTAAAACCGACAAGATTGCGGATTTACATCTATTTTTTATGCCGAGCCCGAACCCTGCAAGCAGTTTGATCTACCGATTCGATAATGCTCATATCTTTCCTATATCCTCACAGAGAATCTTTGCTATTTTAAAGTCCTGCTCTATTGCGGGGCTGGAGAATGCACCGGCTTCGAGATAGTTTAGAGCAAAGTTTGTCCATTTTTTGTTAACGTCTGATACGATGTCGCGGATGTAGGGGTATGGCGAGACGCTGAGGGCGTATATGACGCATATTTGGCCGAATATTCTGAGATCTGATTAGAATTGGCATAAAATGGGAGGGGATAGGTAGCATTACTGGCTGCAGACGAAGAACTTGAGAGGATTGCAGCTCCTCATTGTGTCTGTGACTTGAATTACGGAAGCCCATGCAAGAACAGCGCTTATAGCGTCGCGGCATTTTCGGAGATGCCCTTCGGTCAGAGATGCTGGTCTCTCCAGGGCTCGGTGGCTTTCAAGGTCAGTATCTTGAGGATTACTGGATGGGTGTACTTACAGTAGAGGTCGACCGATGTGATATCTCGCGACAAAGTATCGAGCATGCAACCAAGCCGTGACAAGCGCATCGGAAGGAGACTCGGCCTGTGTCAAGGGCGACTTCGGGTCAAACTGAAGCATAGGCGGAAGCCGTTCCCGCCATTGCTCCAACTGTCGAATAAGTTCATCCTCGACAGGTTCAGGTGGATAATCCGCAGTAGGATCTTACAACATCAGTACCACTACTCTCTCAGTAGTCTCGAAACTTACTAAAGTGAAACAGACTATTTCTCGCCCTCGTCAAGATAAGTCGGTGCGCAAGCTGCGATAAAAAGTGATAGTGGAAGAACGGGTCATCACCTGGATATCGAAACGATCCGAATGATGCAATATCCTGAGCGGAGATGAACTTTGGTAGAGCGATGTGTTCTTCGAGATGTAGGGAATTACTGGGAGGGAGGTTGAGTTCTTGGGATAGGACGGCTTCGAACATGCTTGTTATCCAGAACAGGCGGGATTGCATGTCCAGCATCCTTTCGTCGCGATCTCGCGATAAGCTAAGAGATTTAGATGCGGTTGATATATGGTGAAAGGTGGCTTACTTGTTCCAGAAGTAGGCGTTGCATGCGCTTGCTTTGCTGAGCATGGCCCACCAATCGATGGGTCTGAGAGCCTCCGCGTAGAACAACCTTTCAACGTCAGCTATCATCCCGAGACAATACGTAGAACCTTACCCTGATAGTAGATAAAACTGGCAGGCCTGTAAGTCTTGCTCACACATCAAAAACCCAAACCTTTTCCTCGCCTCATTAAAAAAGTCCAACCCGGGCATCTCGGCGTCTTGTCCAACATACGGACTCGACGCCGGCGTCCCAGCAAACCCAGCTTCTTGCAGCGCTTTTTGTCCCATCGACCCCAACGCCATAACAACAAGGACTATACAGCTTTCGATGCATATCCCAAAGTTCCCATCAATCGCAACACCAAGCGTGCGCTGGAAATACGTCTTTTGGTCCAGAATAGGGTTTGCAAGGTTAAATGTTGTGAAATAAACATCAGATAACTGTTTCAACGTCGCAATGCTAAGTTTTGACAACCAATCTGATGATATGTCTACAGACGCAGCGTGCGGGAGTTTAGGCCGTGAAGCTTCGAGGCGGGTAGAATATGTACCGCCTTGCATCTGACACATTAACTTTACAGATTCAGGCAGTGCTGATTGAATGGCTGGCCAGAAGAGTACTTGGTGCGCACTGAACGAAATAGCGGGATTAGGATCGGTCGGTGCAGCTGGTGAGTCGATGGTTTCGTGGCGCAGAAACGATGGGACACCGAGGACTTCGCTTGAGTTTGCGGGAGACCTAGGATTGAATGGTCGTAAGGCGGCGGCGATGGAGCGATGCTCCGTGGGATGTGAGTCATGGGGTTTCGAGTCGTCGATTTTACCTTCGATGCGACGGAGGATGTTGACGATCATGCCGAGAGAAGCTTCATTCCTAATGCTGTTAGTTGTTGGCGTTTCATTGAGGGAGCATGAGACTTACCGGGTTGCTTTTCTTTGGGTGAATTTACACTGAAGACCAAGGGACTTGCAAAGTCCGCATGGGAAATCTTCATCACATCTTGTCTTTTTCTGACGACAGTATTCACATGCCTATCATGTTTGAGTCATCTCATCCGCGGTGAGACGCTATGATGCTTACCTGTCTGGCAATGAAGCCTCTTTGTCTCTTTGAAGGAGGGCCTTCATCTGAGCCGTGTGCTTCTACAGCAGGACTGCCCTCTTCTCGTTCTGCCATGTTGGATTATCGGTGTTATAGAGTGATTGCACTGTTGTCCGGGGAGGAATGGCAAACTCCGGCTGTGGCACGTGCAGAAATTTCAGTAATGCTTCGGTAGATGCATATCTCGGTTGCTACATACACATCGTACTCACCATGATATTCTTCCCTCCAGTGATAAACAAAGCATTAATTCAGGGCCTGGTGGTGTATACTAATTGATTTGTTTTCGCATCCCTTTTTCTCCCGCTGTCATCAATTCATCCTCCAACTAAACTCTTTACGATCTCTCCGCCCGATTCTCTGCCAGTTCCATTTCCAACTCATTGACAGCAAATACCAAGTCCTCGTTGTATCTGTTAGTCTCTTTGATCTGATTCCCCGAGTCCTGAATAATCAGGAGAGTCGCGATATTAAGCGTCAGTCCAGACACGTATGCCAGCGGGATACTAGCCGCTGGGCTCCAAGCGTATGTGACCGCGCTCGTCAGGCTCGTCAGCAACGACAGTGTGAGCATCGTGTAGAATGTTTTAGGAAAGCTTGTCTTGATCTTGTCCTTCTTATTACCGCTGAATATTGGTTTCACGATGACGTACAGTCCTGCGAGTGAGGAGATGAACTGACTGAGCGTTGAGTAGAAGTTGCTGTCTAACGCAGGTACTGCATCCGGAGGTCCACATAGGATGGTAGAGTAGATGGTTGGTGGCATTGCGGCGGTAAGGATCAGGACAACGGGTGATTTGCCAAGTCCAAAAAGAGTTGTCCAATGGTTTTCACGTGCGTCAGGGTTGATGCTCAACCGCTGTCGTAGCTTCGTCAATCGCCAATCCTTGGGTTTGGGAGAACCGTTCTCCACGTGGACTGTAGTATTGTTGCCATCCCTCCCGAATGATGACCTCTGGGTAATGCCACCAGATGGAATGCTAGTACCACTCGACCATGATTGAGCGCCAGAAGAATTGGCGAATGGTGACAGGTGCTTGGGACGCTCTGGCGAGGAATTAGTAATTTACTAAAGACGAGCCAGGAGGATCTATCAACTCAAATACCTTGTTCGACACGCAATTCATCGACCTTTGTCGCACATTCCGCCAAGTTACGCTCAAACATGTCAAGAGCAGTTTGAATGTTCCTCAACAAGGCCACCAGATGTGTCCCAGCCATCTTGTCAATTTGCACAAAGGCTTCTTCGACGGATAGGAGAATCGGCCCAATATGAGCAACGTTGCTTCTGAAGTCATCAATTTTATCGCGCAGCCACTGGTAGTCCTTCACTTCTTTCTTCCAGCGCTCGAATACACCATTCCATTGATGTCTCCATAGGTAGTCAAAGCCGTCCTCTAACTTGCCCAGATTGGGTACATTCCGAGAATACCAACTCATTTCAGGTGCTTTTCCCTGATCGTCGAAGGCAGATAGGGATGCCAATAGATTCGCTAGGGAGCGGCATTGAAGAATGAAGAGGGGGAATGATATCGAAATGCATAACTCAGCCACTATTAGTCGTGCCTCGCTTGTAGCTCCAAGCACTTTCAATATGTCGATGGCATCCATATCAACGAGAGTCGGATATCTCTGCTGTAAGGCGCTCTTAGCCTCGTCCTGGACTCTCTTGGCCTCATCAGTATTGCTTTCTAACAGTAGAGGACTAAGTCCATCTTCGACGATACTCCCTGAGGGCTGCTGTAGTTTTGTGTTCATCGTTGGCAATCCAGTCAATTTAAAGTCCAAAATCTCTAATGAAGGAGGGAATCTAGAAGCCTCTTTCTTGGAGTGCCCTTCATTTCCAGTCCATAGGGCTTATGTTAAGTTGCCTTGCGGCGCATACGTGCCCAAGGCAGATTAAGGCAACCAGATGCAATACAGCCTACAGACACCGCCATTTCACAGCTGCATTCTTCTTCGTTCTAGAGCCTGCATCGCATAATGAATCAGTATGCAATGTGTGAAACAAATCTTGCTCATTGGCCACGCGTTATCGATCATGATAAGTCCTAAAGCCACGGCGCCTACCGCACACATTGCATGGCCCAATCACACGGTCAAAGTCTGTCCCTGATCATGCACCAGATTTTCAACTATGACTAGCGTTTTATTTCGTCCTCACAAAGCGCTCCCCTGCCCACAATAATATACAATGCTTTGTCTCCATATTTACGCCTTTGTCGCAACAACAAACAACCGAGGAAACGGCAAGAGAACCTTCCCATCTTTCTGTGCAGTGTATCCCTTCTTCAACTTGTTCAAATAAGCCTCAACGAAAGCTTCCTGCTCAGACTCCGACAATGGATCGAGATAAGGACGTAGACCAGTCCCCTTGACCCACTCAACAATGCCCTCGTGATTCTCCATAACATGCATGTAAGTCGTCTGCCAAATATCGAGATCAGAGCACAAATGCTTCAAGCCATCCCATATCTCAGTTGGTGAAGGAAACTGGTCTCGGGAGTAGTTGGCAACTTTGAGTTTCTCCGTCCAAGGCATGTTGGGTGTCTCAGCTGTCTCTCGCATCAGATTGTGACTTGGCTCTTCAAGATTGTATGGGACCTGAAAAGCGAGACTTCCACCAGGCGCTACATGCTCAAGAAGTTTTCTCACAATCTCAAGGCGTTGTCCATTAGGCAACCACTGAAAAACAGCATTGGAGAAGAGAACGTCGACAGGTTCCTCAGGCTTGTATGTCAAAAGATCAGCGACCTCAAATGATACATTCGGAAGAGTCTGTTTCGCCTTCTTGATCATGTCAGCTGAGGAATCGAAGCCTGAGACGTGAGCGTTGGGATAGCGTTCGGCTAACACGGCGGTTGAGTTGCCGGGGCCGCAGCCAACATCCACGACGCGCCTGGGAGACGTGTTGGGAACGTGGGCTAGAAGGTCTGTGGAAGGTCGGGTGCGGTCTTTGAGGAACTTGACGTATTGGTCTGCGGACCACTTGTCTTTAGATGAAGCCATGGTAGCTGAGAAGTAGCGTTTGGGTTGCTGAGTGAGGCTGGTGAGAAGATGACGTCGTGATAGTGAAGCGACGCGTGACATTGTCAATTGAAGACTCTTTGATGGGAGTGTCAGTCTGGAGAGTGTTGTTCAGTTCTTGGCATGAATTAGATAGCGGTGACCGTATTTATATTCGTATTAGCCAGTGTCGTGACTGGTATTATTATTCGGTCGCGTGCCGTTTGCCGAACTGGGATTGAGTTTCCTGCGAGGATGACTTCAGCCGAATCGGACTCCGATCACCAAAACCGAGAGAGTGGGACTGTCTCGGTTCAAAGTCGGACTATCGGATGTAGTCTTCGGAGACGAGCAGGACCTCGTAAAAGAATGAAATTTTCACGATGATCTTCATATAATACCTTTTAGAACTTTTGTCAAGTGTACGTATATGTATTAGACTGGATATGCATGCTTGTGGCGGTTGCGGATGATTCGCATGACCTGTCGTGTTACATCGGGTCCATCATACGTATTGAGTTCATCGCTCTGATAACTAGGTTCGAAGCAAGAAACATTGGTCTATCCTAACGCTTAAGTTATCTTAACATAAAATAGTTTAATGAAACAATTTCTCAATTTGTCAATTTGTAAAGCAATTCGGGGTCGGGACTTTTTGTTGCTCGCTGTCCATAAGCCAGCCAATCAAATTGGAACCACTAGTTCCGCGGAACCAGGCACTTTACTCGGCTTACATGAGGACAATCATGACGAACCCTCGAACCTCATCCCAACTTGACTAATCACTTGTTATACCATGGTTTAGTTGTATTTGTCAGTTCCCTCTGCGGTCATGCTTAGTGTTGAGTCTGTTCGACTCTCAAGGAACGTGCGTAGTTGAGTCGGGGTGCAGGAAGGGGACGTCATGTATTTAAAGAGATACAATTCCCATAAGAAGAAGTTCACTCAACACTCTGTCAGCTTTGCTTGAACTTACAATTTCATATACAATTCACACCCACGCCCTTTCCATCTATCATTTACAATTCACCCTCCATGGCAATGGCAGAAATTAAGCCTATCAAACTGCTGGGAGTCCACGGACCCAACGCAGGCAAGATCATCCTCCTCTGCGAGGAATTGGGACTCCCTTACGAGACAGAAATCATCCCTCTTAGCGACGTCAAGAACCCCAAATATGTTGCCATCAATCCCAACGGGAGACTGCCTTCTATCCAGGACCCAAACACCAACCTCACTCTCTGGGAATCAGGTGCTATCATTGAGTACCTGACCGAGACCTACGACAAGGACAACAAACTTAGCTTCAAACCGGGCACAGCTGAAGCCTACCACGCTCGCCAGTGGCTCTTCTTCCAGACCACCGGCCAGGGACCGTATTACGGCCAGGCAATGTGGTTCATCATCTACCAGCCACTTCCTGAGGCTCGTGAGCGCTATGTCAAAGAGGTCAACCGCGTGACCGGCGTGCTGGATGGGCATTTGGCTAAGCAGGAGCCTGATGCGGATGGAAATGTTTGGTTCTTGGGTGGTCGGCTCTCATATGTGGATGTCGCGTTCTTCACTTGGCAGCATACAGCCGAGCCGCGAATTCCGAATGAGGAGTTCAATCAGGATGATTATCCGCATGTTAAGAAATGGGCTGAGATTTTGCTCAAGCGCCCGAGTGTGCAGAAGCTGCTGAAGCTACAGGGGACTAAGTAGGGTTAGTGAAAGAGTATTGGAAGGGAGGTTCTGCCTTCAAAGAGCTACCGTTATAAATTGTGTACAATCATGGTTAAATAGTGCCTTAGTAGTTAACATTATGGTTCAACAAATTCGTACACGATTTCAATCGGGCCAAATCGCTTATATTGATCAACTCACATATACTCATATTGAATGGAGATATTGATCTGGATCTTTTGCTAAAGAGAAAGAGGTAATATACTAGAAATAGAGAAAATTCAACTCTCTTTAAGTGAACCCATTTCTAAGTGAGAGCAGCGATTAACATATGGAAGTAATTGGAATTAACGGTACTCCTCACGTTACATCGAACTACCCTATTCCTCGCCCTGTCACGCGCAAGGACGCGTCGTCAACTTGAGCGCTCCTAGAAGCGAGCCAATCATCAATAGTTCCGGCCGCGTGGCCTAATGGCTAAGGCGCTAGATTTCGGTTTCCAGCTCCTGAATTCTCTAGAGATTCCAGGTTCGACTCCTGGCGTGGTCGAAAATTCGCTGCATCATACTTTTTGAATTAAGAATCAAATTGCAATGATGTTGTTTTTTCTCTCTTATTATTATAAAGACCTCAATATGCTGATCTAAGTAGTATTGCGTTATAAGCAATATGAATATTACTTAAAATGCATATTGGCCAACAGACAGTGGCCTAGCGGTAAGTGAAACGCTTATAATGCATCTGCAAGTACTCTGCCTCTGGCCGACAAGAGTAGGCCACTGACACTGCCCCCGTTGTTGGCACTTCCATTGTCCCCAGAAGAGGCCCTCCCCTAATCAATCAATGAACGTCCTCTGAGCCACCAGGAGAAGAGGGTGTAGTCACACCTGTAAGGCGGACTGCTAGGCACCGTTGAGAGGCATCCGTCCATCTTACGATAATATATAGCACCTCATTACACTGCAACCTGAACCCGTCTTCTCATTCCCGCTCGGGTATTACCATTCTTATTCTCTCCCTTTGCCCTGTGACTGACACTCTCACCGTAACTCAAGGTGCTGCTTGATCTGGGAGATGGTGTCAGAACAGTCAAACGAAGCAAGGCCCTTCGGGCATGAAGGTAATTCTCTCGAAGCTCAGTTACAGCATAATGAATGAATGCCGATAACAAACCTTTGATATGCAGGCCGACGAGCTGTGCTCCTCATAACCACTCCAGTAGGCGAATCGTTCCAGTCGATCGCTCATGCTACTGGGTACCGAGCACAGCAAAGTACTGAAATCGATTGGTCAAGCCATGAGAACAGTGCTCTGCCGGATCTAGCATCCAGACTCAGATTCACGACGCACTACGCCCTATGCGTCATAGACCGCGAGATTTGGGAGAGTACATCTGTGAGTCTGCTCCAAAAGTTCAGAGGGGCAAGGTTCTGGGATCACCCTGGCGATTTCACAATGATGTCGCCATCGAGGAGTAGCCGGAGCAATAGTAGCATGATACCAGCAAGCCTGAATGCGTGCCAGCCCTGGTCTGTTGGAGAAATTTGCAACATAGACAGTGGAGAGGTTATTGGGATGACAGATATGTCTGATGACGAGATAACTCGAGGTATGTTAGGTGGAGAGGTTGTCTTACCCTTCAAGAGCTAACCTGGAATATATAGACTACACGACCTTGCGGCAAGATTGGAGGTATATGCCTATTTTTTGGAACTGCCACGACCTTGCTATCCGACTCGCTTACATTATCATTCCGCCATCGATGGATGTGATACAGACTCTCAAAGGACTTATGATATCACTCCATCAAGCCTGCGATAAGGAGATCAAGTGGGGCTCTACCGCCGGCAACATTTGCGTCGGTGGATGGGGAGTAGCCGCTCTGGGTGGAATCGCTAGTGTGCCCCCGTTAGCTATAGCTGGCGTCGGTGTGTTCATGGTTGGATGGTCGATAGGGTTCTTTGGAGGGTTCGCGGTGAATGCAAAAATGAAGGCGAGGTATAAGTTCATGATCAAATTGGAGGACAAGTTCCCTCCGCTCAAGCCTCTTCACAATTGAGCATGGCGCGATGACTTTTCACTTGTTGGGTATGTTTCTTATCTCTATGTCAGCAATTGCAATGCTCTCAAGCACCCGGGGCCATTTAGCTCATTTCAGAGTAAAGTCCTTTATTAGAGGTATTATCATCTTGTGAGATACTTATTATAACGTTTTTCGGAGATCTTGAATGCTTCAAAGATCAAGTACCTTACTGGTCAAGTATTACTGATCTTGAATTTGCTCGAAAGGACAGAATCTAAGTTTGAAGCCACACGCAGTACCTCAATCTTTGTTTGCACGGCCTCTCTGTTAAGCACTTCCCACAGTGAACCTCACCCCTCACTCATACTCATACTCAACGCTATACATACATCGAATATTCTTGTTATCGGGACACCATCCATGAAAGACCAAAGTATCTCCTGCCACATTGCTCGTCGCACCGCCAGGCGCGTCAAGTCCGAAATCCGGCGCCGCAATCAGCGGCTCTTCCGCACGCGTATACGGTCCCGATAAATTATCCGCGTATGCGTATTTGACATTATATAAAGGATCGCGGAAATCGTGACTGCTGAAGAACAAGACGTATTTCCCGTTCCCAAGACGGACGATGTTTGGTGCTTCGACGAGAACACCGTCTTCACTACCGACGCGATCGAAGATTTTGACTGCGTCTCCGATGAACGTAATGCCGTCGCCTTCGATTTCTTGGAGCATTATCGGTGTACCGCCTGTTGGGCCTGATGCATCGCCTTCAATTTTATAGACGAGATAGTTCTTGCCACTGTCGGGATCCTTGAAGCCGCTCGCATCAATGGCGCCTTTGAGGTCATCTGGTCCGCAGACAAGAGGCTCCTCATCATACGTGTAGGGACCAGTTGCATTCTTTGAGCGCGCAACACCAATGCAATGTCTGCCAGCTTCAATCTCAGGACTCAGGTAAACGATGTACTCTCCACTGTCGATCCGGCGAATATCGGGCGCCCAGGTATTCTCGCCGGTTGTCCAGCCTTTATCGGGGAGGGCATCTTCCTGTTGCAAGGTCCATTCGCCGAGAAGATCTTTAGCCGTGGCGACTTGAAGATTTCGGTACCTATCCGGTGGACCGCCGTTTGTTGCAACAGCTACCCATGATCCATCTTCGAGTTGGATGATTGATGGATCTGGAAAGTCGGCGTTTATGGCTGGGCTTAGGGTACCCTCGTGTTTGACGGTCAACTTTAGTGCTGATTGGCGAATGGTACCCGCTGAAACGGAGTTGAGAAGAAGCCCGAGGACAGGCCAGACAAGGCCTTGAGTGATCATGATGAATCTTCTATGTGATTGCAAACTCTTGCAAGAAGCAATTGCATAGTTTCTACCCGCGCTTTTATACCCGAGAGGATCTAGGCACAGCCCGCGATCTGCATTGCTTACCTTGTTTCCGTAGCCTCTCATACGTCAGTCGATCATGCCGTCAGCTGTCGATCACATCAGATTTGTCACTCTAATTTTAAAAGTAAGCAAGGTTCAGCTGCCTTTTAGGGCAAATCGCTGCGCATAGCTGCAGAATAAGCATAGCCTGCCATTATGGTGGATATCGCTTGTAAGACAGGCGAATGGTATTTCGGCATAATTGTTGATACCTGTTGTCTCATTCATGCGAAAAGTTTTTAACAACTTGTTCGTTGACCCCATAAACTTGGCCTGCTTTTTCGCAGTTGACGCCGTCGGGCTTTGGAGTGATAAGGCATCCAATTAGAATATTAAGGAACAGGTTTCGTGATCACTCAGGGTCTGATTGCTTAGATTGGAATTGGTCATCCAATCTCCTAGATTATATAAAACCGATCTTCTCGACTATGTACAACGAAGCAAGGGGATAAGCGAAGGTAACCTTGGGTCTACACGCGACAGAGACGACCATTCTGGGTAGGCACGCCAGGAACCTGGTCCGTGACATACCACCGCTCGCTACCGACACCCTGGAGCGCATAGAACAGACCATTAGGATCGACTTTATCCTTGATGGTGAGAAGCTTCTTATACTTATCAGCACCATAGAAGGACTGCTGGAAGTTGGGCTCAGTCACATCAGCCTCAGAGGCGTAAGCACCTCCGCCAGGTGTCACATCCCTCCACGGCTTCATCCAATCATTCGTCAGTGTCTTGCTCTTCTCAGCAACAACATCCCACGAGCTGCCCTCGGGGAAGTCAATGACAGAGATAGCCCACATAGCAGCGCCTCGCCAAGCAGGGTTGACAGCGTTATCTGGGTAAGGGCCTGGCCCTCCGGTGATGCCAAAGCCAATCACCTGTCCACCCTTATCGGAAAGACTCTTGAGTGCATCAAAGGTCTTGTCGAATTTGGCTGGGTCAACAAGGTTCTCACTAAAGGTAAAGGAAACAGTTAGCTATAACCAACACGAACATGGGAGGGGAGTTCTTACGTAGGGAAGAGACGACCAGCAGTCTTGGTCTTAGCACCGCCAACAACCTCTCGAGGGAAGCCAGCCGACCAGGCTCCGTAGAAAGTATCATGCTCGGACGCGACGACGTCGGGCTCGATACCCAGGTCCTTCCAGGTCTTGAAAAGAGGTGCAGTCAAAGCTTTCAGTTCAGCAAGAGTATGGTTAGGCGCAAACCAAGGGAAGAAAGAAAAGATGAGGTCGTCGCCTGCTCCATGGAAGACACCCCAGTACTCATAGTTACCAGCATCGTTGAAAGTAGGAATAGCCTTCCAGTAAGCCTTAACAGCCTTCCAGAAGGTATCATAAGAGACCGTGTCACTGGTGCCGAAAGAGAATGTCATGATGGAAGCATTAATCTTGGGGAATGCCTTGACGGTGTATGAGGTCACGACACCGTACGTACTTCCACCACCGCCGCTGAGGGCCCAGAAGAGGTCAGTGTTCTCGTTCTGGTTGGCGGTGACAAATTGGCCATCTGCAGTTACGACGTCGATGCTGAGAATCTATGTCGTGTCAGTGTGTCACCGAGTCTCGGCCAATGGAAGGTTCTTACCTGATCGGCACCCATGCCGTACAGAGGGGACATGGGCGAGTGTCCACCGCCAGCTAGATATCCTCCAGCAAAGCCGACGCTCAAACCTTCGCCTCCAACGGCAGTGACACCATACTTATCAGCTGCCTGATAGAGCTCAGAGCCAATAACACCAGCTCCAACCTTAAGGGCAGGCCCACTGTAAGACTTGGTCTTGTAGCTCTTGAAGAACTGGATACCCTTGAAGCGATGGGTCCAGATCGACAAGGCACCGGCACCAGCAGATCGCCCATTAAAGTCGTGGCCCGTGTTCTTGATGACCAGTCGCATATTAAGCGACCGAGCAAGGTTGACAGCGAATTGTATGTGGGCAACGTTCTGCGCCTCGACGACGTAGGATGGGTAGCCACCAAGGGTGCAATTTCCTTCGACTGTCTCGCCCGGTTGGCATGTGCGACCTTGGTACAAGGGCCACATGACTGAGGTTGGGTCGGCGATACTTGACAAGATTAGCCACAGAAAGGGTAGGGTAGTGTATGGGTGACTTACTGCAGAGATGAGTTGAACCAATTGTCAGTGACATAACTACATCGAGTCTTGTCATAAACACCAAGGTTATCGTAGCATGACGCTGCAATGGGAACAGTCTTGACAAGAGCGCCACCAGTGATCAAGTCAAGCAACTTCCAAATAGGCTCCTTGGGCCAGAGAAAGTCTCCAGGAAAAGTCTTGCATTTCGTCGCAGTACGAGAACTTAGACTTCGACGCTTGGTGGAGACATTCTCAGGGTAGAAAAGCGAGGCATGATCGGGATCGATCTCATCAATCTGGGGAAGTGAGGCGTCCGTGAGCTGAAACTTCTCCTCAGCCAAGTAATCACCCTTGACAGTCTCGCCGACCTCACTGGTCTGCTCCGAGTCAGCAGCGTAGGCTGTGCCGCTCTGGGAGACCAGTAGGGCGACGAGGCTGCCCAAAAGGCTGGGAGTGATGAGCATGGCGTCTGTTTTGGGAGTGAGAGGGGCGGCGGGAGATCGATGGGAGGAAGGTGACAATATGCAAGCCACCACACGAAACAGTGCCTGCTTCAATTGGAACTCAAAATGTGACAACAGTGAGTTATATTTATGAGTATAAGGGGGATAAGAGATGGTATTATGCATGCGTCTTTGTCAGCGCATCATAATCTCCTGTAGGATGTCTCGGTAACGCAGGATTCAGCTGGAACAAGGGCCCATGGGTGAATAATGTGCTATCTAGGGTCTTGCATTGGAATACTCTCCAGAACTATTAATTATCACCGTCGTTCGGTCTTTAAGCTTATGCAGCTGGGGTAAAGGACTAAGGCAAACCCTGAGCTGGCTATCGCGGCACGAAAAACCCCTGCGTCATGCAGCTTATCCGACAAATCGGCGACAAAAAGCGAGTCAGGAATATAGACCAGGATGTGCAATAAGAACCTAGTCTTCCCCGAGAAATTGCACGCATAGAACTCATAACGATCTTGGCATAGGATATATAAGTCGTATCCTGAGATGGATTAGGCTTCAAGATGTCATCCGATGGTTTAATCTATCGTGAAGTTAATCGTGCAGAAGGAGGAGACGAACGTGTTCGTCGTCCAGACATTGCTTGAACCCTGAGGTCGGAGGGCGCTACCACCTCCCTTAAGAGATTTAGTGCTCAAACCTGCAGAGTGTTGGTTGTTGGTCGTTGGTCATGATGCCAAGCAGCCAAGGCACTGGAACCTCATCCGGTTGGCGGGGCTAAAGTAGCTGGATCAGGGATCTAACAATGAAATCCTGGAGCCGGCCGCCAGATCCCGTTGTAGACATCGGTTAAAGAGGTGGAGAAACAGCCACACTGAAGATGAGGAGGGGCCGGCCGGTAGTTCAAGAGTCGTGAATTACCGATGGTATACTCCGTAATTAGTGGCCTTTCGGTTTTTGGGCATTAGCCGCGAGTTTAATGCTCTTAAGAGCTAACGATTCCAACTTTTAATTGCAAAGCTGCGTTCGGCACACACAAAAAGGGATTCTCTCGACGCCACAACGAAGGCCTAGAATCTGTCCCCTGCTCCGGATCAATTTCCCTGTTGTAAAATATGGGGGAACTCGCCTCTGGAATCAATAATACGACCCTACGACGCAGGGTTTACCCCTCATCCCAGTTCCAGCTGTGGCTGCCCCGGAGGTCACTAAAGAACACTAGAAAAGTCTAAGCCTGTAGGATCCCTACAATGGCCGACTAGGGCTTACGCTGGCAGATGACCTTTTGATTTAGAGTTTGGCCCTTGTTGATGATGAAGCAGACCCCTGGTAATGTTCTCGCACTTCGCCTGGAAGGCGTTTGGAATGCCCAGATTACTGACGAAGTGGCTGCTTCCATGCACTCGTTGTCTCGACTTATATAGTAATTTCCCCACCGCTGACGAAGTCATTTTCTCACTCAATTGACTCCAAAATGGACCAAAATGACAGCGGCACAGCTGCCAACATGGTCTTCCGACGTGGTTATGTGCCGGTCTCGGAAATACCAACGAATGCGACTCAGCAAACTGGAATTGCGATTATTTTTCTCATGACGTCTCTTGCTTTCGTCACATGGATTGCCCGCATGTACTCCCGATTTAGTAAGAAGCAAATCGGTATCGGTGAGTTCGCGGCAACGCTGCATGTGAGATCTGTTGGTTTGACTGACTAGCTATAGATGACTGGTTCGTCACAGTCGCAATGGTAATGTTACCGCGCCGATGAGATCAACCTGATGACTAACCAAGGTAGCTGTTTTCTATCGGCCTACATGTTCCGTATTACTATTGTAAGTGCTATGTGCAACACATACCCAAGAGCGGGCACTCATCCTCCATAGTCTTCAGATACGAATACATCGGCTTCCATACTAAAGATCTTCCCAAGTCTTATGACATCGAGCCTGTCTTATTTTACAACTGGATAATGCAGGTCCTTTACAATCCTATCCTGGCTCTAGTAAAGTCATCGATTCTTTTCTTCCTTCTTCGACTTGGAGGCCATAATCGTGGTATCAGATGGACCATCTACGGCCTAAACGCATTTAATGTGGCGTTGATGATTGCGATCTTCTTGACTGTGGTATTCCAAACCATTCCTATCAATGCTTTCTGGGACCTGTCTGTAAAGCCAGAGCGTCAGATCGATGGACCAGCGTTCTACATCTCATCGGCTATCATCACAATTATTACGGATTTTCTTGTTCTGTTGATTCCGTTTTGGATTTTTCTGGGTCTCAAGATGCGGATCGCTGCAAAAGTTGGTTTAATAGTGGTATTTCTCATGGGCGGCGTGTAAGTACGCAACTAGCACCTAATTCGCAATTACTAACCCTTCGTCAGAGTAACAATTGTCGCTATTCTTCGTGTGATCGAATTACATAAGAAGTTCTACGTCAAAGGATACGACTCTAGACACTCGCTTGGTGACACTCTGAGCAGCATCGAAGTCAATCTCGCCATCATTGCTTGTTGTGGCCCTGCTCTGCGCCCACTGTTTCGCAGAATGTTTCCTCGTCTATTTTCCGGAAAAAGTACCAATGATACTGGGAAATACAACACGCCAAGTCGCTATGGAAATGGCACCGCTGGCGTCTCATCTTTTCATCTCAAGGATATGCATCGAAGCAGAACACAGACCGAGATTCGTGGATATTCACCCAATGGAAGTGAAGAGGAGATTATGACATATAATGGCATTCTCCGGACGACTGCTGTGAGTCTCCCTTATGGACACCGTACCGTTTGTTGACTGACTTTGTACAGGTGGATATTAAATATGGCGATGCACATTCGACAGACACTGACCAAGTGGACAAAGTCGTGAGAGGACCTACGCCACCGTGAAAAGTCTGGGGAAAAGAGCTCATGGGTACACACAGTGTCTCGGTTAACTGTGAAGGGTAAATGGGAGTTCAACTATGTATAGTATATTTAATGTGATATAAAGTGCTTCGGGCCACTTTAGGATCATGCTTTATCTCTTCTGATAATTTTATCATCCCGTGGCGATCCAATTGGCGAGACGCCCCAAGCACTTGCCACCAGCATCAGCTTAGTGATTCTGAGAAGCTTCACAAGGAAATGGGTTTGAGTTGAAATACACATCATTCTGTCTTAAAGCGATCTGTAGTATGACGTATCTAGCTAAAGCTTCCCTTCTACTAACTCTGCCAACGTGCCCAAAGTCGTTTTCGTGCTCATAATGTCCAAGAAGGGGGTGTCTATCCGTAAAACTGCCCAGAACCACGAGCGAAACTCCGACGCAATCATGCTATCAACACCAAAGTTAGGCAGCGGCTTGTCCTCACTGATCTGGTCTGTAGGAACTAGGATCAGGTTAGAGAAGCGCGTCTTGATCAGCTGCATGATTGCGATGCGCAGGGTAGCAGAGTCAGCAACCGAGGCGAAGACGGGTGACAGAGCCGAGGGAATGCTCTTGAACCACTCTGCAGCTGTTACAACAGCTACGTGACCATCCCGAGGAACTACATCCTGAGCCTCTTTTTCAGCTAAAACGGAGGCTAGTAGGATAGAGGAGCGTGCTTCGTTTAGGACACCGTGGCTGGTGACATCGAACCCTTGAGCACTCAGCTCGCGGATTGCAGCAGACTCCAGGCCTGTTAGTAGATGCGAGTCATCAATTCGACCATCTTGCTCGCTATTCAGTGCAAGGTCGACGATCTGTAAGAACGCATCTTCGTTGAGAGGCTGAATCCCTTTGCGCAGAAGCAAGCTCTCGATCTCAGGATTCTCGTGCAGATAGCCCACTTCCGAGATCATACCTAGACCAACCGAAACACAGGCCTGTCCGCGAGACCGACGCCATCGAGCAAAAGCATCGAGAAAGCCGTTGGCCGAGCAGTAGTTGCTTTCGGTAGCTGTGCCAACAGTCCCTGAAACAGAGGAGGTGAGGAGGAAGAAGTCTGGCTCATTGGTTTGGTCTTTATCGACATGGACCTGGAGTGCGTTGTGAAGGTTCCATGTTCCTTGCCACTTGGGATCGATGCCGGTGTGCCAAGCCTCATTGGACATGCTGGTGAAGAGAGATTCGGAAAGTCCCATAGCTGCTTGGACTATACCACCTATGCGTCTGCCCGCACTGACGCAAGCTTCAACTGCTTTCGTGACATCAGACAAGTTGCAGACGTCGCCTCGAACTACATCCACCGTAGCACCGGCTTGTTCGAGCCTGGAGATAAGCTGGCGTGCACTCGGTCGGGCGGCACCTGAACGACCCAGGAACACAAACCTGCGAGCGCCGCGTGTCATCATCCATCGACTTAAACTACGTCCCAGTCCACCAAGGCACCCGACGAGAAGGTATACCTTCTCAGGGTCAAAGACACTCAGATACAGAGGCGGGGCGACCTATGAGTTCCGTTAGTTCGTCCCATATCACTAGGGTATAGGTTATGCTCACCGGCACTCGAGCTTGCTGATCCTCCATCGAAATCACAATCTTGCCCACCCGATCCTTGCCCAAGAAACTTCGATATGCCTGTGGTATCTGACCAACATCAAACACCTTGATCGGAGGCGGCTGAATCTCTCCGTCACGATAGAGCTTTAACGTCTCGCTTATGAGTCTGTCCCAAACAGATCGATGGAACTGGTCCTGAGAGTAGAACAGGTCGGAAAGATCGAATGCGGTGAAAGTGGCGTTGCGAAGAAATATACTCATATCTAATCTTCCAGCATCAACGAGCTCACGCTTCCCAACTTCGACGAAACGTCCAAACTCGGCTAAGCAACGCCAGCTATCGTGCATCAGATCGCCCACCAGGGAGTTGAGAATGATGTCGACTCCTCGACCGCTGGTTGCGCTCATGACGCCTTGGACAAAGGTTGAGTCGCGGGAGTTGAAGATGTGCGAAGACGGAACGGATAACTCGTTGATGAGATACTCGCGCTTGACGTCAGAGCCGACGGTGGTGTACACAGTAGCGCCCATCCTGCGGGCGAGAATGATGGCAGCAATGCCAAGACCTCCGGAACCAGCGTGTATGAGTATAGACTCTCCTGCACGTAAGTGGGCACGGTCGTTCAGGGCGTACAACGCAGTGGGATATATGACCATCATGGAAGGCATCACCGTAAATTCTTCCTCCGATGCCATCTTGTGTGCACATCCGGCTGGTACACGAACTGATGTCCCAAGATGGTGGGGAGCTGATGCAACAACACGATCGCCGACTGCGACATGGCTCACATCTGGGCCAACTGATGTGACGAGGCCTGAGAAGTCAAATGCCGTAGTCATATTCCGAGTGTCCACGCGCCCGCTCATGGTGTAGACATCTTTGGCGTTGAGACTGACGGCTCTCACGTCAACATCGACATAGCCAGGGTCTAGAGCGGCATGGGTAGTAGTCTCAGACAACGTCTGAAAGAAGAGCGAGTCCATAGCGCCAATGCGATCAATCGATAGTCGTGCTGGATGGTAACTCGCTAGTGGTTCCAAATCCCTACCAGCATGAAGCCCAAGGCGCCGCCGGAAGAGTGAATTGAGCTGATTATCGGGACAGTATCTGCTAATATGCAGAAGTCCATCTTTTTGTATGAACTCGCAGTCATCTCTGTCATGCACACGGCCAAGGACTTTAATAACATCTGAGCATATCAACTCCGTGTTAAGATCAGCGAGTGACCCAACGTCCAGGATAGAGAAGCGCAGTGCAGGTTGTTCAAGCATAAGCGCGCGGGACAGACCGTTCGAAAGCGTCAAGTTGGGATTTGGGGTAGGGCCGAGCATGTTTGCGCCAGTAATCCATAAGAGATTCGTCGTCGTAGATGTTATGAAGCGTAGTCTTTCCATGTCCTCTGAGTTCATAGTAGCTAGGAACTCGTTTTCCATTTCGAGCAGGGAGATACATATGTCAACATCGGTGATCTCGGCAGTGTCTACCTCGTGGAACTTGATGCTGGTGACATGAGATATACCGACTTGTCCCGACAGTATTGCTGATATAGCCTCGCCAAGTTCTATAACAGTGGCGGAAGCATTTTCGGCACGCTTGAAGATTTAGTAATTAGGTCATAGCTGGCTATAGGTGCGGACTTACCACAATGAAAACATTTCTGGCCGCGGTGCCTGGCATCTGAAGAGGGCGCACCCCTAGTGAGATCTGGTTCCCAGCATCCAAGAGATCGAAACCAGACGCTTTGAACTCGGTCGCGGTGACACTTGTTGTACGAGTGATAATGATGCCCCGATCTGAGAGTAGGTCACTGAGCCGTCTGGGAAACCGATCCCAGAATTGCTTCGAAGTATCGTGCTATGGAATCTTGTTAGAGAATATTCGTCAACGGGTGGAGTTCCATACTCTAGGCAGTAGTAATACATCAAATGGATCCTTTCCATCCTCTGGTTCCAGCGATACGTCTCCATCCGCAGTCAAGGTTCCAACATGCCAGGACCGACACCTTGAAAAGGCCGTATCTTTGGATAAGGTTGATTGCCAGTGCCTTGCCTTGTAGCCCAGCTCGTCGCCACCTAGCTCAAGAACACGCATCCGTGGGTTCTTATGTCCAGCGAGATCAAGAAGTGCGCTCATTACGGATAGACTCTCGTCATCACGCACGTCCTCCGTTTGCTGATCCACGAAAGCGGCGATGTAGCTCTTCAAACTATCCTCTCTACTCGGATCGAGACGTTGAATGTCAGGTTTCCACGTCACTCTCAGAGTTGGGTTTCGCTGTGTATACAAGTCGGTTGGAGGGTTATTGCCGCCTTGGCTTATGGTGGACTGATCGACCGTAGTTGCAGTCTTTCCGGTGTACAAAGAAACTCGTAGTCCGGTGTAGTCTATAACAGGTTTCCCAGTCGAATCTCGTACTGTAGCCGAGATAGATCTGCTGGATAAGCCGGTTTCTTCTGAACTGGCTTGAATCTCAACGTCAACATCGACACTGCTTGATGGAGCCTGTATTCTACACTCCGAGATGAAGACTGGCAACCATGCCCTCAAAGAATCGAAATGACCTGCCGCGGTGCTCAAAGCAGCTGCTTGGATAGCTGCGTCCATGGTGATGGGGTGAAGAGTGTAATGTGTGCCGCCGCGTCCGTCAAGAGGGGGTTCAAGTTTTGTGATTCCAATTGTCTCCCGTCGGCTTCGTCCTCCATCAGTCTGTAAGCTGTGAAGAGACCTGAAGTGAGGACCAAAACAGAGACCTTCCTCATTCCATTTGGTATACCACTTGTTCATGGACCATTTGTCAAACCCATCGATCTCAGATAACGTAACACTGTGCTTATCTCGAGCTGTCAGAGGTTTCGTCAATCGAATGCTACCCATGCAGTGAAGCATGGTTCTTCCAGCCTGCCAGGATGAGATAGAAAACTCATGCCAATCAACGGAACTAGAAGTGTTGGAGATTTTGCTGCCAGACACGGTGGTATGGAGTTCCAGGTCAGTGTCCCTCGAATAGACATCTCTCTCCTGACTGGGGATCTGCAGCGCGGCACTGATATTCACGTTGCGGAACTCAAAAGAGACCTCTTCTGCCGGTTTCGCCTTTACGTCGAGGATCTGAGAAAGAGCCTCGATAGCCATGGCCATATAACCTGTTGCAGGGAAGACAATCTGATCTTCTAGGCAGTGGTCCTTCAGCCAAGGTATTTCGCCAAGACGCAACAGATTCCGCCACGTGTAGTCAATATCATTACCGGTAAGAGCACGGGTACCAAGGAGTTCATGTCGTAGAAACTTTCTGTTTCGCATTTCGTAGCTGGCTCGGGGCTCACTCCAGAGCACACCTTGATTCCGCGTGTAGTCCCATGGGTAAGGAGCTAGCTCATGAAGGATCCTCAGCCTTGTGCTAGACAGAGCGTTGACGGCATCCCAGTTCACAGAGTGACCATGGGCAAAGAGCTTCCCGGCAAGCGTCTTGATACACTGATTTGCATCTTTATTTCTGATTAAGGCTGATGAATAGGGAAGTGATGCTTCAGTAAGTTGAAGATGCTTTCGGATTTGCTTTATCGGCCCTTCAAGGGCTGAGTGTGGACCAATCTCGATCAGATGTAAATTGCCCTCGTCTGAGATCATGCTTGAGATAGCGGAGCTGAACTGGACAGGCTGCTCCAAGTTCATTCTCCAATATACTGGCATATCGGGTGTCTTCTTCCGGGTACCGGGGCTCATGGACGAAAACATTGTGACTGTATTTGAAGGTCGGCAACAAATGCCATCCCTCACAACCTTCCCACTGAAAAGAGGGACGAGCAACTCTTCGTATAAACCACCTACTTCCTCCATCATGGAGGAATGATAAGCACGCCCGCCTGTTTGCAACAGACGGCAAAACCTGTTGTCATTCTCCAGTGCCTGCTTGAGTATTTGAATCCCTTGATCAGAACCACTCAATGTGACACTCTCGGGGGCATTGATGCATGCCACACGGATGTCATTTGCGAGTCCCTTGCTCTCGATCAAAAGCTCAGCAGCTGCATCACTCAGTCCAACTGCCATCATAGACCCACTGGTCGTCATTTTCCCTGCAGCGTACCCTCGGAAGTAAGCTACAGTGACGGCTTGAGAGGCACTGATTATGCCGGCACAGTAAGCTGCTGCTATCTCGCCGGAGGAATGGCCAACAACTGCGTTGCACTGGACACCCCAGCTGTGAAGTAGCTCGACAATGGCAATTTGAACGGCTGTGCAGACTGGCTGGCTACGCTCAACCTCGTTGATAAGCGTTGTGCTGGAGTCTAAGATGGTCTCCTCCAGCGTCCAATCTGGGGCGTTTTCAGGGGCGAGCGATTGAAGCACAGAGTCGAGGCGGCGAATTGTTGAGCAGAAGGGCTCAGAGCTGGTAAGTAGCTCTTTCACCATGCCTGGATACTGTGCACCTTGCCCTGTGAATACAAAGCCAAGTGGCAGCGACTTCATAATGTGGAAGTCGCCATCACCCGTTGTTGTTCGCATTGATCGCAAGATCTTGCCACTTTTGTCAAGATCTGCCAGAATAAAGGTTCTGTAACTGAGGTGGTCGCGCCCTTTGGTAAGAGTATAAACCAACGAGTCAATCTCGTCATTAAGACCCAGCCGAGGGAGCCTCGAGGAGATATCATCGACGAGCGCTTTGAGAGAGAACGGCGAGCTAGCCGATAGAGGCAACACTACGGTTCTCTGTTGTCTTGAAATCACCGCTTTCTTTATGGATGACCTCATCTGGCTTTTGCTACCGAGATAGCTCTCAGCTGACTCAAGAATGATATGAGCATTGGCGCCGCCGTAGCCAAAAGAATTAATGCTTGCACGACGAAGACTCCGTGGCCAGTCGTGAGAATCCTGCGCAATCATTAAATTGCGTTCCGCAAGAACCACTATAAGTGTGAGTTTATGTTAGTGAGGTGTCGCATCAGCGGAGAGATAGAGTCGTACATTTGGGATTGAGATTAACAATGCCTCGAGTTGGAGGAATCTGACCCTTCTCGAAGGATTTGACAACCTTGAGCACGGATGTGAGGCCGCTTGCTGCTTCACTATGTCCGATGTTTGTTTTGACCTAATATTCTGTTAATGCCGTAGAATAACACCAACACGCTGGATCTTCAGATGCTTACCGATCCAAGGAGAAGTTGGTCGCCTGAGCCTCGGTCAAAGACTCTCCCAATGGCCTCTACCTCTATTGGATCACCAACAGCAGTTCCAGTCCCATGGCACTCGACGTAATCAGTCCCTGCAACGTCCAAGTTGGCATCCTGGTATGCTTTACGCATCGCCAGCTCTTGGAAGTCACTATCTGGAAGGGATATTCCAGGTGTCCTCCCGTTCCTACAAGAGCGTTAGGATCAGCTCATATAACTTCAGGAGCTCACTTACGCATTCAGCGCACTTCCTCTGACGACTGCACGGACTGGATTCCCATCCTTGACTGCAGCGGATAGACGCTTGATATAGATAGAATTAACACCTTCAGCTCGACCATAGCCATTGGCAGATTCGTCGAACGTGAGACACATGCCTGTGGACGAGAGAACTCCGCTCTTGGCAGCAGCAATATGAGGCTCTGGCGATAAGATCAGATTAGCGCTAGCCACGATCGCGCCGTCACAGTCCCCAGCCTTGATAGCCTTGATAGCTTGATGGAAGGCGTAGATCGACGAAGAGCAGGCAGTATCTACCGACAGACTGTTCAATAGTCAACACCTAAGTATCCACCTATCATGAAGAGGAAGTACACATACCTTGGTCCATGGAGGTTGAAAACATGGCTAATCCGGTTTGACATGATAGTGGCACCTGATCCGGTCGTTACATATCTATGCAGATAATCAGGATCCCTCAACTGTAGAGGCTGATAGTCCACCGTGAAGTTTGCCACATAGACTCCCGTATTGGAACCAGCGACAGCTTCCATAGAAGTGCCCGAGCTCACAAGACACTCGTACACGACCTCGAGAATCTTGCGTTGCTGAGGATCCATGTATGTGGCCTCAAGGTTGTTGATGTCAAAGAAGGCATTGTCAAACTGTCTGACGTCCTCGTTGATGAAATATCCACCGGGGACGTTTGTTGCGCCGCTTCGGTTGCTTTGAGGGTGGTAGAAGCCGTCGATGTTGTATCGATCAGCTGGGACAGGTCCGTAGGCTGATTTCTTTTGCATTAGGAAATCCCAGAGATCATCTGGGGAGCGTATACCACCGGGCAGTCGGCATGCTACCTCAGAGTTAGCTGGAAGGTGGAATAGGCTAGGAATGGGGTATTAAGGCCTCTGGGGATACTAACCCATTCCAACAATACATAGAGGATCCTCATCTGGGGTTGCTGTATCGACAGAGATCATTTTTTGCTCGGTCTGAGATCCCCGACGGTTACCACGGGTCTGAGAGGTGGAAGCTACGGTGATATCCTCGGACTTGGTCATGTTGGTTGGCCTTGATTTGCTTCTGTTTGCAATGATGGTTTGCAGATGCAAATAGTCATGGAATTGGCGATAGATTCATGAGCTGACTTTATAGTACTTTTAGTTTCTTTAATCTACCACTCTGGCTCGGTCGCTGTACAATGGGAAGACCTGATCCGATTCACCATTTCCTTGATGAAAGGGACCATGCATTTCAGTTTCATGTCCATGTATCACGTTTACACTCTCTCCTCTTTCCTCACATCAGCTGAAATCATTACACTGCCTGCTTACATTGTGAGGCAATGCCTCCTAGTCTCGGGTCTAGGTTGTTCTGTATACAGGACTAGTGATAGATGATTCAAGTCTGGAAAGTGAAGCTATCCGCCTTCTTGAACACCAACACCTGGCATGGATACATTCTATGGACTGGAAAATTCAACACATCGCCAGGTATTCTGAGCTACAACAATAGCGGTCAAGATACCACATCTTGGATCACACAATATGCATGTCATCAATGGAATCCAGATGGGCCTTTGATTACAGCCCGACATGACCAGTCATACGATAGAGCGTGGTTGGAGAGATGAGTTACTATGTCACAGAAGTCTTGTCCGAAGACCTTTTGAACGACCACAGCACAAGACGGTATATTTGTGCGAGTATCGGCGAACCGTCCTAGTATAACCCCCGAGATGCAGCGATTGGTTTCGTGGCACGTCGATGGCCTGTCAGAACTTTTCACCTCCGCGGCCAAAGTAGTCATATGACAATTCTAAGAATAGACACAGATATGGCGTTGCCTTGTGCATGGTCATGTTGAATGGTGGGCTTTCTAATCCGAATTGGATTTGTAATCCAACCGGCAGTCAATTTGTGTATTAATTTCAGCGCATTGCCAGTTATCCTCTCCCCTGTAAAGGCCACGGCATTCTGCTTCAATAAACAGACAACAACATCACAATTATGGACGTTTCTGGATATGCTCTGGTAGTTGGAGGGGGTAAGTAACGACATTGCCCCGTCTACTCCTCGAAAACTAAGAAAATTACTTCAGGGAGTGGTATTGGTCTCGCTTGTGCCATATCCTTCGCAAAAGAGGGGGCTCTTGGTGTCCTGATAGCTGACATCACCGTCCGCCTGGCGAAAGATGCTATCAGCGAGTGCAAAGCCGCAGCAGTAAACAAGGAATTCCGCTGTGAAGCCATTCACGTCGACGTGACTCGCGAAGATTCAGTGCAGAACATGATGAGCCATGCCGTACAGACCTTCGGACGCATTGATTACTGCGTCAACTCGGCTGGCGTGAGTCATCATTGGATGCTAATGTACCTCAAGATCTGACATGCATAGCTGACGAGTTTTATCTAGATCGGAGTTCGGCAAGCGGTCGATATTGCCAACACATCTCTGTCCGACTTTGAGAGATTTCTTCGAGTTAACACTACAGGAATGTTTCTTGTCACGCGAGAAGCTTCCATCACCATGCGGGCTCAAGAGCCAGTCGCAACCTCAGCTGGTAGAGGGGTATCGCGCGGGGCGATTGTGAATATTGGCTCTGCGTCTTCCATGGTTGCAAGTCCAGGTGTCCTACCGTACACCACGTCAAAGCACGCTGCACTTGGATTGACGAAGAATAGCGGTCAGTCGATAACAACAACCTTTGTCAACAACAGCCAGCTGATATCTTGGTAGCTCTTGATAACGCATCACATGGAATCAGAGTCAACTGCGTTTGTCCTTCCTGGACAGATACCCCGATGACACAACAGGCCCTGGAAGGCGTACAGGGTCTTGTCGAGTTTGTGCATGCCGCAGTGCCGATGGGCAGGATTGCGATGCCAGAGGAAGTGGCAGATGCTGTTATCTTCTTGTGTAGTTCGAGATCTAGCTACATTACTGGCACATCCTTGATTGTTGATGGTGGAACGACGTTGACGGCCATGAGATAAGATACGGGGCTTACTTGGACCTCGCTCTTTTCGGTAGAAACGGGATATTGGATTCAATGTAACGTGGTGTTTACGGCCGTTCCCCTTTTGTTCCTTAAGCTTATGATGTTCCGCCATTGTGCTTGGTGACCCGTGGTACAGTAGGTTTGAAGCTTACAATTTATAAACACTACTAGGTATAAGTACGCAAGTGAGTGATAAACAGAAGCTATGAGGATACCTGGAGCGAACGAAAGTTGCAAGCAATGTTGTTTCTAGCGTGGCTGGACAGTTAAGCCCAGTCTTGGAAGGTTCAATGGCTCCACCAAGGCTAAGCCGTTTTCTATGCGTCGATGACCATTTCTTAGCTATAGCCAGCAAGTGAAATAAAAAAACCTCTCGATCGTTAAGAGATGCACTTGAAGAGAAGCATAATCATTGTTGAGAGCACTAATGGAGAAGCGAAGAAGCTATAGCAGATTCCAAGATTCGGCCATCGATAGCAACCAATGATAATTACTAACTTAGATAAACACTAAGGATGAAATTGATGATATGGGAAAGGCCAGCAGTATTCCCAGAAATACCACAGAGTCATCCTGTTCCCTCCTCCCGAAGCCTAGCTGCGTGAGCCCGTTGCAGCTTTTTCATGTCGAACATCTTCCAAAGAATCGAGTCCTAATAAGTAGTCAATAAGCAGGGACGGTATGAGATCCATCGGATAGGACCGACCCATATGGTTCGCCAAGCAAATGTATCGAGAAACCTGGTCAAGGTGCTGAAGCTTCCGAACCAAAACCAAGCAGACGGGCGGCTCTTCAGACTTTCGTTGACAACGTTCTCAGCTAATTCCAAACGATCGGTAGCATTTTCTAGAGTTATGAGTGGGCAAGAACAGAAAATAATGGTAATATTTATCTTACTTGGTTTTCGCACGACATGCTGCTCGAATTCCCTCGCGAGGGCGGAGTAGTAAGATCCTTGAGAGTACGATATTAGTAAATCGTCGTTTATTACGTAGAATTCATATATCAACCTTCTGGAAGTCTTCTGTGGGCGTCGGTCTTTAGAATATTGGTGTTCACTTCTCCCGAAATCACCTAGTGAGACATCTGTATGAGCCAAGAGTAAAGTCGCGGATAGTAATAGGAGCTGCATACCGTAATTACTTTGACTCTTAAAAAAGATTGACGTTAGCGACACTGTTTGTAAAAAGATTCACATACCTGAATGGAGCCATTTCGACCCTCAGGGTGTTAGACCAATGCTGCAGAGCCGCTTTGGAAGCATTATATGACGCTGCGAGTTTGTCAGCACAAAAATTCGTCTTCAAGTCATGTACACTCACAGCCATAAACAAATGGTATGGTTCCCCCAATGGAACCAATGTTGACTATGGTGCCGGATGCTTCAATGATCATGTCATGAAAATGATGCACCATGCGCATGGGGCCAAAGACATTGACGTCAAACATACGCTGTACAGCAATCACGTCTGTGTCGATAGCGGTCATGGTGTATGCAATTCCTCTGACAGATCATCAGGTTTGAACGATGACACTTGGGAGGGTCTGATGCATACGCGCAGTTCACGAGAATATGGAGATATCCACCCGTGAGTTGTTGGACTTTGATCTTAAGGTCTGAGACCGAATCCTCAACTGTTACGTCCAGAGGGAAGCAGGTGATGCCTGCCTGGGAGAGATGAACACTCGACTCGTGAGGAAGAACGGTCGCGATGGCATGCATTGAAAGACGCTTGTACTCCATAGCAAGGGCCTCTCCAATTCCGCCTTGACCGCATCTGGATAGTATCAGTGATAAAACAGTAGAGCGTTGGGGGGATTCAATCAGTACCCAGTAACGAGAGCAAACTTAGGGCGAGCCATCATAGAAGTTCAGTGGGGAAGGTGTTTGTAAAACTGGGAAAAATGAGCGAGAGATTCTCGGAAGAGTTGAGCACACTGAAAGTATACGGGGGGCCCATTTCTCTCTTGTCAAGCCTACCTTATCTTGCCTAAGTGGAGGACTTCCTCCGAGCATGGCTATAGATGGTGATACAACGTTCATAATCTCACGTAAGCCACATATGCAAGACAATGACATAAACTCCACATTTGACTGGACTATACAGTGGTAAAGGATGCTTACCATACTGTTTGGTGTCAATACGTAATATGCGGTGCTCTCCAAGACTTGAGTTGAACGACAGAAGTAAAGGAGGGTATGAGGCAAGTAAGAATGGCACAACATGATATTGCGCTGACCAAGAGTTGAAACGACTCGTGTCTTGACATGGTGTGCGCCCAAACACCTTGATAGAGCAGCTTTCGTTTCTAGTGCTGTGATAGGGTTGAGGGGTCAAAAGAGGCTTCAGCCTCAAGGCCACAAAGGTAAAGAACACCAAGAAAAACACATACAGGCACAATACTCATCGCCCTCACTATTGCCTAAGATCTTGCTTTTGGCTAAAAAGCTAGATATCCTGATGGCTGACTCCAAAGGCCTTTCTAATGCAAGTCGATTGACTGCGAGCCGATTGACTGCGAGCCGATTGACTGCGAGCCGATTGACTGCGAGCCGATTGACTGCGAGCCGATTGACTGCGAGCCGATTGACTGCGAGCCGATTGACTGCTTCTGTCAATATGATGTCAAAGCAAGATTCAGGAGAATGGAGAAGGGCAGAGGGAAAGACTTTAACAACAGAAAGTGCTTAGTTAATATGATGAACAAAATTGGATATCGGCACCTAGCCCACCCGAGTAAAAGGACTTCTAATATTAAGGTGCCAGAAAGGCCTAATCTTGGATCTACCAAGTCTACAAAGAATGATAGTGATTTTACATAAGTCTTTCTTTCACTGGAGATAGAGGTCCTAGGTCTGCTGGGCTCCCTGTCTTCCAAACTGTGTTTTCTTTAAATCCTCGATGATCTTTACTACTCCAAAGGAGTCAAACTCACGCAGCGTCTCTTCCCATAACGTTTTCGCCAATTCTTTACCCGCAGAAGTATACCATATGCTGGGGTAACTATCACCGTCAGTTTTCATAGTGGTGAAAAAGGAAATACCTACGGCTTGATATTCCAATCACTAATAAATGACCCATGGCTCTCTATACCACGCACAAGGCATGCATCCAGATACGTAGTGGCAGCTATATCCACAGGTCTGGCAAATATTAATTGCAGTACTCCTGCAAGCCTCTCAAGGAGAGGGGAGAATTCCCGGAGGAAGGCCGTTCCTCGCGTTGTCCCTGGATTAACCATGTTCACGATTACATGATTCGAGTTGACAGACTCGGCAAGCGTTGATACAAAGAATGTGAGCAGGAGTTTCGACCGCGCATACCATACGAATTGACTGTAACCTTGATCTTTGTCCAACTGTTCCAGTACAGGGCCCATTGTGTGCATGTCAGCACGATATGCGAGGTCGGATCCAACAACTGTGATGACTGGGGGACGTGTGCCAGAGGCAGTCCTTTTCGACTTCAAAATGGGTAGTAGCAAAATAGTAAGGAGCGCCGTGGAAAGGTAAACAACTTGCATGGTGAGCTCATGTCCGGTAGATGCTCTAGTGAAAGAGGGTTTGATCAGCGCCGCGTTGAGAATGACAATGTCGATACGTGGAAGCGTGGCACATCGGGCCGCAAATGCCGTAACAGAATCGTAAGACTCCATATCAAGAATCCAAACAGATACTGTAGCTTGGGGGAATTCATCCCGTAAGATGCTAGCGGCTGCGTCGCCTTTCGCCTGAGACCGCACCGCCATGATCAGATGGGAAAGTCCTAGTTTAAGGAGCTGTCGACTTGCTTCGAGACCAAGACCAGTATTGCTCCCGGTGATAATCGCGGCCTTTTCTGCCAGTTCAATAGTGCTTGGTAAGGGCTTTGGGGTAGTGAATTGGCGGAATAGCCAGCCTCGAAAGGTGGCCTCAAAAGAAGCTTGATGCTCAAGCTTAGCGGACATTTGTACAGGCAATTGTAAGGAGGTGCTATTTGATATGATTTAGAGTGTTAAAGTGTCGGTTTATGAGTGAGGGGGAGGCAATAAGAACTAATAAGCCTTTATTGCCAATATTATTCAGCAAGTTGCACAGACAACTCCAGTCCGTTCTTTTGAGTCAACATTCAGAGGGGAGGCCATAGTACTTGAGAGATATGAAGACGATGTGTCTTTAACTTCTTTTCTCTTGCACTACTGTTAAAGGCTTACTCACGTAGTTGTATAAGCGACAGGCCAAACCTTTGCATGCGCCGACATTACTGCTAGTGGACTTGTTTGGTGTACATCAAGGACATATAAACAAAATACCCTTATCTGCAATCGGGGATCTATACCATTCCAAAATCCCCGAACAGTATCTAAAAGAGCATCTAAATCATTCTTTAAGGATAAATGGTAGGCAAAGCATTATTGAAGCTGAAGACTTCCTTAGGATCCCATATCTTCTTCAGCGCTGCCAAGCGTTCCAGCTTTTCCTTCCCATAGATCTGCTCCAGTGTCTCGTCACCGTGGGCATAATTGACGAACGTTGTAATTTCTGGATACCCGGATGTTGCGGCCACATCACGTCGAATCTCCTCACCAAACCTTGCCAGAGCATTGTCTATTTCATTGTTATGAATGCTCGAAGTCAAGATAAGATTTCTATTCGCGAATATCGCGTCAGCCAGGAAGAGCGTGGTTCAATTGTTATTGACATACATGTATGCCGTTGTATCCCTGCGCGGAAACGCAGTCTCGTCTTGGGGAATAGCAGCCATAGCTTGATTTGGGAAGAATTCATAAAGAAGAGAGGAACTGCGCGCCCGGGGATACTGTGCGTATAAAGTGGCCAACTTGGAAGACACAGCTTCCCAAGTCGATGCTGAATAGTTTTTCATGCTCAAGGTGTACAGATTTCGGTTGGTGTTGGGTTCACATACAGTGACGGCAGCTCCAGCGAATGTGTTCTCTACGAGTCTGTTCCAAGGCAGTACCCTCATTTGAGTTGTTGTGAGGTTCATGTTCAAGATTGGTGACAAATGTTTACGGGCATCAGTTTCAGTGCCCTTGTAAGCCCAGTGCGCATACAATTGAGTCTAAAAGCATTGATCAGCAGTGGGATCAAGAAAGTTCCGAGGTCCTACCTGGTTCGTGGTCGTGTTAAAACTGTTCAGCAACAGAGAAGATAACTCAGCGGGTAGCGGTGACATAGATTCCATCTTTCGGAGGTACTCCGAGCACCTCCGAGGTGGAACGATAAATTCCGCAACAAACATGTCGCCGTTGTTTGTCAGTGGATGAACGCTGTAAGTGGCAGAGGTTACAACGCCGAAGTTTGCACCCGCACCACGGATCGCCCAGAATAAATCGGGGTAGCTATTTCTTGAAACCTCTATAACCTCAGCGTTGGCAGTGATGAGACGAACCGAGATGAGCGCGTCAGCGAGTAAGCCGTAAACGCCTTGAAAGCGACCAACGCCGCCGCCAAGTGTGACGCCGATGAAACTGGGGCAAGGGGCGCTGCCGGTCTCTAATCCAGGATATATGTCAGTGACAGTGGGATAAGGCTGATAGGTACTAGAACTCACGGATGTCAAACCCAGCACTGAATAGCGGATCGAATATTTCGCCAACGGTGACACCAGGACCGACAATCAAAGTTTTTGCATCTGCGTCTAGTTCGAATTCTTTAAAATGACTGAGATCTATCGCGAGGGCATTATGCAGCTCTCCCAGGGTTGTTGTATACCCGTGACGAGCACCTGTAGCAAGGAAGGGGATATTATGCATCGTTGCAAGTTTAATCTGCGACAATATGAGCTTCCCAAGTATATAAAAACTGGTAGACACATACAATTTTGGCAACATCTTCCTCTGTTCCTGGACTGATCACGGCTGCATATGTTGGCGCACTGAATGTTGTCCATCTCTCCGTAGAAGCGAAGAAGTCACTTGATCCAGCGAAGTTGATCGACGTGTTGAATGACCACCTGTGCTCTTCATTAGTCAAAAGATAGCGAAGGTTGGCGCTGTGAGGTTGTGATATGTTAAGAGCAATGGCGTTGATAGGACTACTGTAGAAAAGGGCCGTTAGCCAGCCTGTTAGCCAGACCGATCTCATAAGAGTCATTGATGAGTGGAAGGTATAGAATTGAGTATAGGAAACCATTTTGAAGGTATATACACAGCTGATTGCAGCTAGTGCTGCGAGTCACTATAAATTTATTTTCTCATCACATTTCAAAATGTGGAGATTTCTTCTAACTTCATTTCTTCTATTTAGAGCCGGCTTCCGACACAATGAGTAAACGAATCTCAAAGCTGATGGACAATCAGCTACCCCCCCTCCACCAACCTTTGGGGCTGGCTGAGAATAGCATTGTCGTGGATGAAACAATGGCTTTTTCTTGGCGGGGCTGAGCCTCCATCGTAGTCATCGCGAAAATGAGAATGGAGGAAAGAGGAAAGATGCAATCGGAGAGGCGCAAGGGCCGTTTGGTAATCCATCATTACTCTACTCTCGAACCCGGAATTGCTTGATATATGGATGGGCTCGGCAGGATGATTAGCAGAGACAGATCGCGAGCAGTTCTGAGCTACTTGGGGAATACGCATAATCCTTTTCTCTTAACGCTGATAGCTTCAAATGGCAATGTTGATCAATGTTCGAAAGAGCTACTGAATTAAGAGATCTTGACGTTGCAAGAGACAAATGCTTCCAAATAGTCATCTACACCAGATCAAGCCATGCGTTCCGATAGACAGGGTCAAAATGACGCATTTTCAGGTCATTTTCTTCAATGTTCCCCTACCCCCAGTCATCCTTGGACTATACTCTTCATAGCTTGCTTGGTATCTATAATTGCATCAAGTTCTAGTGGCAGATGTGACTGCGGAGAATCAGCTTACCCTAAGAAAAACCTTCCCACCATATGAGCAAGCACAAAGTGAAACAGCCTCAGCGTCCACAGAGGCACCCACCATGGCGGCGATAGGAGGGTGTCGCCGCCCCAGCTAAGCAATGCGAGCTGAAAGACTGAGGGCTGTATGTTTTGCTCTTCGCAGTCTCGAAGGTAGCCTAGATAGTTACGCAGGAAGGCCTCATCAAAACCTCTGTCCAAGTTCTGTGGCTCTGCCCAGACTCGGAACACCAGATCCTCTGTAACAGGAGCTTCGGCCCAGAATCTATGACTGCAGCGGCTTTTGTCAATCCTACGGAGCTGTGTTGATAGAGGAGGGGCACGGTACCGGGTTCCGGGAAGGATTTTGATGATGCCACCACCTTTGGCAAGAATACTCTTCTTTCCATTCCTGATGACAGCCAAGGTTCCGCTCTCAACCTGGAAGTACTCTGTTTGGCCACAGTGAATGTGCCTTCATTATTTCAGCTATAGAGGGCATGTTAAGCGAGGAGGGACGAGCAACGTACAGTGGCGGGCCTGAACGACCATCCTGAACAAGCTTGTTCTCCGCATAATGCGTCTCCCGTACCACAAGCTGACCACAGTGCTCGTAGTGGAACTCAAACAGCGCTGCGCCATTTTGAGAGAGCATACGTGGCTCCGATGGCGTTTCGGTGCGTCTCACGGGTCGGGGGGAGAGCCATAGTTGCCACGTACGTGCCATACTGTACAATGGGAGGTGAGACGAGATGTCTTGCTGTGTAACTGAAAAGACGGTCCGGGGATACGTGTATGTTCGTTCTATCACACCGCCAATAATGGGACTATGAGGCGTCTTATACTTCAAGTGGCACTCTTTCTTGGTCGTAAGCTATTGTAACTCGCTCAATGTGTTACGGACTTACTTTGTTTACGCAAGACTATGTCTTGGTAATGCTGACGATTGCTTATTCATGTGTAAGTTACCAGGCTTTGATACAATCGCACACTGTCACACAAGGCACACCTAAGTTAAGGATGTATCGAGATACAGTTTGTCAAATCAGCAGCCTGGAAAAAGTTCGACGCAGGACATTGTTGGGTGTTAGCACCGCATTAGTCCTAAGTATAGGGGCCTCAAGGCCTCTTGTTCCACAAAGATTCGGATCCCGGATGACCATACACAGTAGAAAGATTTAGGCACCAGGTAAATAGACTTTACTCTGGTAGGCCATCTATAATCTGTCTCACCCCAGCAAATGACAGCTCCTCCAGTGTCTCTGCATACAGTCGCTCAGCAACCTCTTTCCCCTCATCTTGATACACGATCGGCGCCATGCTGTTACCCAAAGATAGTTAGCCTTGGCCAAACACAACAAGAATTTTAGCCACTTACGGCTGAATCTTATCGCCCTCGACGTAGTGACCATGTGCTTGCCTGTGCAGCGTAGTAACCGAGTGCACAATTGTACGAGCACCAACAGCACATGTTCGGCTGAGCAACAGACACTGTACTTTGTGCGCAAATCGAAGTATACCTTTTGCTTCACGAGCAAGGTCTGAGCCACTGCCGCAAAGCCCCGGGTTCGCGCAGGACAGTGTAACTGAAGAAACGCGTTTCGATAAGGCGGTGAGAAATAGCTGGCCGAGGAGCTTTGTCGTACCATAACGCTCTCCCATGTCCCATGTTTTCATAGACTTTTTGAATGCTGGTAGGAGAGGCGTTGAGGTTCTCTCCTCGAATTTAGCCCAAGCGGCTGTGTCGGATGACACAAGGCAGATGTGACCAGTCTCACCTGCAGGTGCATTCTTCCTGATGATGGGCAACAGTGAGATGAGCAGAAGAATATTTGACAGGTAGTTGAGCTGCATCCCTTCTTCGTACCCTGTTGGGCTGAAAGCCTCTGATACTTTGTAGATACCTGCGTTGAGAATGGCGATGTTTAGGTTGTCCATATTCTTTGCATTGGCAGCAAAAGCGGTAATGGACCGATATGATGAGAGGTCTAGCTTCCAAATCTGAACCATATCATCGGTGAGGTTGTCTTCCTGGATTAGATCTTGACGGACTGTCTCGCCTCTTTGCTCATCTCGGACACCCATGATGACCTTACATCCAAGGCCCAATAGCTGGCGTGTTATCTCGAGACCTATTCCACCAGTAGCGCCAGTAACAAGTGCTATTCTCCCCGCCAGGTTGACTTCATCGGATGAGACGGGTGGTGGTGTGACAAAGAGCTGCCGCCAGATGAAGCTAGCGCGACTGGCACGTTTCTCAGGTGAGATGTCGAATGCATATGCCATGATGCCTGAGGTTTCGTTTTAATCAACTATGGGGAAGCCAAGTAATAGAGAGAGAGTTGATTTGTGGTAAGGGCAGCTTGAGAAAACAATGTAACATAATAAGCTCGCGTCTATGAAACAGACAGAGCTTAAAATACTTCGGCCACGATGGTTAGCACTTATGAGCTGTTATACAGGCGAGAGCACATCCCATGTGAGAAAGGTAATACGACTCACTGCCTGCGCATCTGATTGCTAAGCTTGTACCTTGTTGTTGCTTTTCGACGTACTGGGGATGGTGATACGAAATACCTTTGTGGGCTATGTAGTTGACTGCTGCCTACAAGGTTAAACTTTGTGTACGAAGACGTGATTGACTGAATACTGCTAGTATCACGGGAAGAAGATTCGGTTAAGGTTCATATTCTATGCCTCCGTAGCACTCTCGTCGGTTAAAATGACTCGTAACCTCAGCACATTGATTATTGATACAAAAACTTCAATCTTAGTAGTTGCGCGACTGCAACAACGGTCGTTTCTATGGTGCAACGGCGTACAGCACGAGTGTATCTGATTCATCATCGATACTAGTTCTTCGGTAACTCGACCTTATCTACTGTACGACTTTTTTTCTGCCCATCTGTACGCCAAATGCTGCTTTCCTCTGGTTTAGAGAGAATTGTGCATCATTGGCGAGGAAAGAATGGAGAGAAGCTGGAGTATTATGCGCTGATTACAAACATGGGAAAATCATATGCATTGCCTTGCAGTCATTATCGTCCTGTAGTTGCCAGTTGGTGTGCTTCACTTGAAATGGGAGTGTTTTAGTAGCGGGAGGTGTACCTTGAAGGTTGTGTGAGGAGGCAAACTCCACTCATTGAATATGAATCCTGCAATGATTAGATGTAGATCCCGTAACTTCGGTATTGTAAGGAAACAGTCATCGTATCGTATCGACCTCAATTCTCTATCACGTCAAATTCCAGTCGTATCAATCGCAAGATCTAGCTCTTGACCATAATCAGATATGCTCATCTATCTCTTGATTCCAGTCTTGATTTTTGGCTTCTGGCGACTGAGCAAGGTCGGACGTCGGCCAGCGGGTTATCCCCCCGGCCCACCAACCCTTCCTATAATCGGCAACCTACACCAGATCCCAAACCGAAAGCGCCATATTCAGTTCCAAAAATGGGCTCAAGAGTATGGCCCTATATACTCACTGATACTAGGAACAAAGGTCATGATAGTCCTAAACACAGATCAGACTGTTAAAGAACTTGTGGATAAACGAGGTGGCATCTATTCAACTCGACCAGAGTCATACATAGGTCAAGATGTTCTCAGCGGAGGCTTCCGTATACTATTTATGGTATATATCTAAGATGCTTCATGACTGCTTGGTATCACTAACAGAGAATAGCCGGATAATGAAGTCTGGAAAATGGCCCGGAAGCTTGTCCATCGCATCCTGGGAGCGACGGCAGCCCGGGGCTACATACCGTACCAGGACCTAGAGAGCAAAGCAATGCTGTTCGACTTTCTAAAGAGCCCGGATCATTTTGTCGACCACTTGCGTCGATATACAGCTTCATTGACTACCCAAATAACATTCGGGTCTCGTACCACGAGCATTAAAGATGAACGATTCAAAGAAGCATTTGATGTCTGTTTCATACTGTTATTAAGTATTGGACTTACTGATCTATGTTCAGATATTTGATCGCAGTTCTGAGATGATCGGTTCAAGAGTGTGCTGCCTTTTCTCTCGTCAGTTTGATGTATCCTAACCATGTGACTTTACCAGACAGCGGCCCTTCTGGATCTCATACCCGCTTTGAGACGGATCCCTGAATTTCTCATGCCGATCAAGAAGGAAGGGCGCAAGATCCATAAACGAGAACAAAACCTCTTTCGTCGGTTCTACCTTGCAGCCAAGAAGGGTCTTGAAGACGGCTCAGCAAAGGTAGCTCCCCACATCAACGGCAGTTTCAATACTGATTCCTCCCTACCAGCCTTGTGTATGTGTCGACCTCGTCAAACTACAGAAAGAAGAAGGGTTCTCGGACACTTTTGCCTCGTACCTCAGTGGCTCATTGCTTCAGGCAGGCTCTGAAACAACGGCCAGTATCCTCATCGGTTTCGTCCAAGCTATGGTCATATTTCCCGAAGTCGCAAAGGCTGCACAAATGGAATTTGATCGTGTGTGTGGAGATCGCCTTCCAAGTCTTGATGATATGCCTGATCTGCCTTATATCCATGCTTGCATGAAGGAAAGCTTACGTTGGATGCCTGGGTTCATGTTGGGTATACCCCATGCAACGGCTCAACATGATAATTATCTCGGATACCACATTCCCAAGGGAGCAACAGTCATCATTAACGTCTGGTCAGTAAAGACCCGAACCTCACAGCGAGGCCTACCCATCCTTCTCCCCACTGACGTATACACAGGGCCATTCACAATAACCCAAAAAGACATCCGTCACCACGACAGTTCGATCCCATGCGCTACATCGATGATCAGCAAACATCCATCGAAGCCGCAAATGACCCAGACCCTACCAAGCGAGACCACTACGTGTTCGGGGCGGGAAGGCGCAGATGTCAGGGCATGCACATAGCTGACCGGTCATTATTCCTGGCTATTTCACGCCTTTTGTGGGCGTTCGACTTTGACAGGGTCGTCAGCGCCGAGATGGGCAGGGACATTATACCCGATGCAGAGGACGTCACAGAAGGTATAATGTCCATACCATCCCCGTTCCCTGTCCGGATAGTTCCGCGGAGCACCGAGAGAGCAGAGGCTGTGGCTTCTGCATGGAGCCAAGCTTCTGATCTGCTTGATGAGCGCGGAGAATGGAAAGCAGTTCCCGAAGATCTCCTCTGGACGATATCGGAATCGTAGTGCTCGAAAGCATACAAGACCACTATGCGCCTCAAGATTCCTTCCAAGTTTGTATTTAGCCTACTTCATTACTCTGTCATCATTGCCATGCTCTGTGCTGTTGGTGGGGGCTGCGTCAGATGTGATGTGTAACACAGCTGACAAGCTGAAAGAGCTGAGACAGCCATCCAAAGTCTGACCCAAGGACTCGGACTCCGACAGGATGTCTACAACAGAGCTGAAACGGTTTAACGTGCTGAGTCTCGTCAAACGAAGTATTGGGGGCTGTTTGTTCAATGTGGTCTTGGCTGGACTGGAACGGGTGTCAGATCCAGAATAGTTAGGAGGACTCTGCGCAGGATTTTATATGAAGGAGACACTGTAGAACTTGCATCTGGATGGCTTTATAGCTTCTTATTCTACCTTGTCCACGAAGCTGTATCTTATCTACACATTTGCAAGGACTCTGCAAAGTTCTGGCCAAATCCATTCAGATCTACAGCGCTTGCGACATCTTTTCACAGCCTTCCAGTCCCACAAGAACTTTATTCGCAGCTCAAAATGATGACTCTCCGTTTAATCTTTAGTTTCGTGCTCCTCACAACGCTTGCAGTTAGCTCACCACTATCTGTACCCCCATACTTCCAACCATACCATCTCACTCGCCGCGAAGTACCAGTCTTCCAAATCCAACAAGAGCTAGGCGCACTACTCTCTGAAAACTCTCTTATTCTTCTCCCAAGTAATCCTCTTTGGCTGAATACAACGAAAAGATGGAATACTATGGCACCTCCGGATATAAAAGTGGTAGTCCAGCCTGCAAACGAAGTTGATATTCCCAAGATCGTCAGTATATTATCGTTGTTAATCGTGGTCATGGCCTTACTAAATCGCTTGGTGCGTTCAAGGGAATGCAGATTGATATGAAACAACTCAGGTCCATGAATATCGCTAGAGATGGAAAGTCTGCTTGGTTTCAGGGCGGTGCATATGCATATGAGGTCATACCATTTTTATGGGATCGCGGCTATGTCACAAGTGAGCACACATCTCAATTTACTTCTCTGCCTTGTGATGCTGATCATAGCGCTATGCAGGTACCGGCTCGAACCAATGCGTTGGCCTCACGGGCCCTGCTTTGGGTGGAGGCCACGGTCGATACGAGGGCCTTTACGGGTTAGCTGGCGACAACATCGTTGAGATGAAGGTTGTTTTAGCAGATGGATCGAGTATTACGGTCAGCGACAAGAGCAATAAAGATCTGTTCTGGGCGATGCGAGGCGCAGGGCACAATTTTGGTATTGTTACAAACCTGAAGTTCAAGATCTACCCCGCCAAGATAAAGACCTGGCACTACCATAATTACTACTGGCGGCAGGATAAACTCGAAAGGGTTTTCAGGGAACTGAACAAGCTTCAAGATGATGGGAAGACGCCTCCGCTGCTGGGGGTTGTATTTGGACAGATCTATATAGACCCATCCATCCGACGTGACGAGGTGAGTGCTGTCCTTTTATTTTGAAGCAAGGTGCGAGATCTGACGCGCGCTTAGGCAATCCTCTGGTTCACATTTGCCTATGCTGGCCCAGCCTCTGAGGCAGAAAGACTCCTGCGCCCTTTCAACGCCATCGATGCCATCAAGGATGAAATGGGCGACGTCCCGTATCCCGAGATTCCCGTACGCCAAAACACAGACCTATCTAATTGCATTTCTGCTCCCTTCTCTTTGGCCAGCGTCATGCTGCAGACTTGGAACATCACGACAGAACGAGCGCTCTACAATCATTTCATGCGCAATGTCGCATTATACCCAGACTTAGCGGCGACTGCTCGCTTATACTATGAAGGATATGCCCATCGAGGAGTGCAGGCCGTTGATTCTGCGTCCACCGCTTATTCCCATCGTGATGAGTATCATATAGCGTATGTGCCCCTCTAGCTCTTAACCACCGATACTGACAAAGGAATGAGTTTTTTCGCGACCGTGGTCCCTGAGGGGTCCAATTTATTGGGTCCCGCTGAGAAATGGGCTCGAGAAGCTCGTGATATGTGGTATGCAGGAGCTCCGACGCGTAAACCGGCGACGTATGTCAACTACGCTTCTGGGAACAAATACGAGAGCCTCCAGTCAATCTATGGCTACGAGTCGTGGCGCTTAGCCAGGCTTCGAAAGCTGAAGGCTAAATATGACCCGCACAATCGGTTCCGTTTCTATGTTCCGATTCTGTCGGATTAACGGGACTTGGCATTTTTACAGAGGCTGGCGAATTTGTCTTGTTATGATTCAGTAAACGATATGCGATAAGACGTCTGTAGATTTCCAGGGAGGAGACAGAAGTGGCAATCTAGCTCTTGGTTTCGCAGAATCGACACCCCCAATCTGTAGCTATCATATGTCGTTACAGCCACTGTTTGTTTCCGAACTGAGAAAGATAGGCACCGCCATAACCTCCCTTAATAGTAGCATTTTCCCACACTGCTCTCATATCTTTGACCGCATCTTCCGCTGTCGCTGGGCCTGTGAAATGCGGAGCATACTCTTTAAACTTGGCCATCATCCCCCCCATCGCCTCCATCTGCTGTGGGGTCGCTGTCGATTATCAGCACACTGTAATACGCTGGGAGACACTAACATACCATGATTGAACTGGCCAACATCAACCATTCCGGGGCATACACTTATGAACAGAACACCATCCTTCTTATACTGAGCGTTAAACTTGGCGACCGCCATGTTCATGGCGGCTTTACTGATGGAGTACAGCGGGGTAAACTCATGCTCGAAGTTATTGGTAAACTCCAGGTCAGCAAGGCCAGTGGAGATAGTCACGACTTTCTTTTCCTTGCCTTTGAGGATAAGGGGAATGAAGAGGTTAAATAGGTGAATATTGGCCACGACGTTGACGTCCAAGAGCATCTTGAGATCATCTTCTAGCTCCATGGGGGTTTTGCCCCTGATAGAATCAGCACTGCTGTACAGTGTCTTTGTATATGGTAATACTCACAAGGCTCCTATGGGGTCAAAGGTATCGAATTTCGAGACGTAGGCTGCATTGGCGATGAGGTAGTCGATGCTCCCGCCAGTAATCTTAGCAGTTTCGTTCACGGCTTCCTACACTACCCGTCAGTTTTCTATTGGTACAAAATGAGTTACTTCGTCTGTGCTGCCTACTTTGAGTGCATCGTAGTTGGTCAAATCTGCTTCAATAACGTGGATGTTGGAGCGTCGGTTGAGCTCTGCATCCTGCGAAATCTTGATGGCAGTCGCAGGCTTGTCGCGCACGATACCGACAACGGTGTTGCTATGGTCGTTGGAAAGCTGACAGGCGAGCTCGTACTGTTACAAACTGATTAGCGCTATATTTATCGCTTTATTGGTATACCTGCCCCGAGGCCTCTAGAGATACCAGTGATCACGTAAATCGTCATTGTTTGGTTGGAAGTTGTGTTAGGTTGCTTGCTAGTAGGATTGTGAATGTCTATTTTCTTCGTCTTCCATGTTGTGATTGCTTTCCATCTTTATGTTAGATTGCTAACCATTTATAATATCGCTTCTCTTGACACCCTGAGATCTTGTTGCTACGGAGAACGGAGTGATTCGTAATCTGCATGGCGTTTTGACATGACAAACGCCAGTTCCCATTGTTCTGTAAGGGGTACCCCTCTTGCCATGCTGATAAAGTGACGTACTTTATCTTGTGTGTTGGTGGCTTCATGCTTTCATATTGGTAAGCATCTTTTGTCTTATTTATGGCTACACGAGTTTTGGTCGCGTTGCACGGATACGAATGCACGCGTCATCACCCAAGCCCATCCTTCCATCTGCTTCTGTATTACAGGTACTCTTATGGTGCCACTAGTAATATGACGGATGTATCTTCTTGTCTTTGTCTATTCCGACACCCGGAGGCGCCGACGTCTGGGGCGCCATAGTCTTCAGCTGGCGTTTTCCACTGGATTTGAATAAGTCACAGAATTAAATGGGAATTTGCCTTCCATTCACTCTCCTGTTCAATCTTAGAATGATTCACGAGGAAACGATGAGTTGTCATTTCAAACCGAGGCAGTCGTACTGTGATAACTGTGAGCCGGCTCAGATGACTGTAATCTCTCCGAAACGACAGCGCTAGACGTAAAGATAATTATTTCTTGAGAGTATGAACAATCTACGACGAGATGACTCTCTAAACTATCCGTCACCCAGGGGCCCAGTTGGATGGTGGAAAATCATGAATGTGAAATAGACCTCAAAGAAACCCCATTATGCTAGGTTTTCTTATTTGCGCCCTCGCCCTCCTTATACTCACCATACTCCTTCATAAGCTCGCCCATATCAAACTCCAGCGGCTTGCCATTAACGAAAACCGGCTCAACATCCAGCATAACAAAGAGCACGCGAGCCGGCTTCTCCTTGGATGTGTTTCTCCAGCGATGCATAGCACAGCGATTGATGATAACATCCCCAGGACGAAGAATCCGGCTGACTTTTCCGTCTGTACTCAGACTGAGCTCAACTTCGCCCTCGCAGACAGTCCCTATCCCAAGAGACAAAGCGCGGTGCATGTTGGACTCCCCACCTGGCGCAAAGTCTACCATGCGGACGACACAGCCTTTTGGGATGTGGAGAGAAGGCTGAGAGTAGTTAGCGATATGGGTTAATGCGAGATTTGGGGGCATACTCTGTTAATTCTGGCGTACTCTAGGTCGACATCGTTGGTGAGCTCCACTGGGTTGCTGTTGCTGCTGTACATGATGCTTTGAGCGCCTTCGCCGTCTAACATAACAGCGCGGTGGTCGCCATGATCTGTCTTGACGGCTTTAGTGTGAATCTTTGACAGGTTTGGTCGGAAGAGTGATTCTTACCAATAGGAATGTTGGCTCGCCATTACTATCATGGCCAGTAACATAGCGGAATGGGCTTCGAAGCCCTGGGGCAGGAAACTC
This sequence comes from Fusarium globosum, assembly GCA_013396165.1. Taxonomy (NCBI): domain Eukaryota; kingdom Fungi; phylum Ascomycota; class Sordariomycetes; order Hypocreales; family Nectriaceae; genus Fusarium; species Fusarium globosum. Next base: position 126,982 of record JAAQPF010000358.1, read on the forward strand.
GGTGCATCGACCAGAAGTTGTCATGTTTCTTCACTGCTACGTATCTCAAACAGGGTAGGTGGGTAAAGAAGGAGTGTTAATTGTGAGGTGTAGATGAATCGGTCCTAGAACAAAGTACAGGCATGAGAGGTGCGGTGATTGTAGCAAGTCTTGATATAATATGGACTTATGATAAAACAGCAAGGTTGAATCAATTCCAGTTGGATCCCCCAGATTCCAAGGAGGCTCATTGATCTTCAGAAGTATTGTCGTAAACCAGATTACATCAAGTGCAGAGTGAGTTTTTACCATCTACTAAGATCTCACTCCACGGCACGCAGGAAGTGCGAACAGACTTCTCAGAAGTACAATGAGTGACCGTCCATAGGCACAGCATCGCGCTTGAAGTCAGGTGCCAAAACACAAGCGGTTTGTTAGCTGACATACATCCCTTGCACCGCATCTCGCGTCTGTCTTGCGTTCTGTTGATGCAACAATCAGCTTACATCTAGCGGTGTAGAACTGTCTGTGGTGTACTTCTTCCACAACTTAAGTCCTTAGTAACGGGCATTGAATCTATCCGAGTACCGATGCCATAGTTTGGCAACAGGTCATCTCGTAAGCGGTGAGACCTCTTTAGCAATGACAGGGTGGGTATGTCGCCAAACGTGTCCCTGAGTAATCCTGTCGGCAGCATCACAAGTGATGAATTATCTAGAACAGCTACACAAGGAACAATTGCAATCCGTTGATTACCAATCTGACGGTGTGAAACATGATCAATCTGTAACTTGGTCATTTCTCATGCTCTACCAGAGCAGCGATAGAAGTAGTAAAACATGAGTAGGGACAAGTAAGCAGAATACATCTTTGACAATCCCGTCTTCATCAAGCTCTCGGGTGCATCGTCCTCCAGCGCTCAATCTCCATCGCCACTTACCCTCTCGCACGAAAGCCGCACCCGTCGCAAAATGGCAGATAGTAGTTCTTCAGCTTCACCACAGACTCCTGAGTACTATGTCGGGAGCTTTCCTGCCCCTGGCCTACGCCAGATTGTCAGACATATCACTGGCTATCGCGAAGACGGAAAAGCCCATTTCCTAACTTCAGACCATGGCGAACACTATCGCTTCATGGGTGAGAACAAAGCCGTGGCCAACATCATCTACTCCACTCGAGAAACACCCGTCAATCTCAATGGAGACGTTGATGTCGTCAAAGCCAAGCAGGAGGAGGTCAGCTTCCAAAAACTGTTACAAACTTGGGCCACTGATTATACATAGCCTCCCTTCCACTACCGCAACGGGTCTATTGTCCGCATGATTGACTTTGGTCCTGGTGTAGAGTCGCCATTCCATCGGTCTCTGACTATTGACTACGGCATTGTCATTGAGGGAGTCTTCGAACTGACCCTCGACTCTGGAGAGATGCGCGTCATGCGTCAGGGAGATATCTGTGTCCAAAGGGCAACTGCACACAAGTGGAAGAACATTACCGGAAATGAGACCATGCCAGGGCGAATGATGTGGATTCTGCTCGATGCTGAAGAGCTTAGTGTAGGTGGGAACAAGGTGGAGGGGTATCTTGGTACTTTGGAGAAGGAGTATCAGGGCCGAGGCCACTATTGAGATAACGTTTTCCCATTCTATCAAGAGATTGGATACTGTCTCAGTTTAGTCCGTAGACATATGATAATTTCGCACAATATCTCGCTCCGATGTTGTTCCGTCTACCCTAGTCTAGTTAAATGTTGCGGGCACCAGTAGAAGCCGGCTAAAACTCCGATGTTTCTCATTGGAGCACTCGAAAAGCAAAGGTCCTGACGGTGGTCATTCTGCCATCAGAAATATCACGTCCTTCATCCCCCAAAATTAAAGCAACATCACAGAGCCAATGCCTCCCCTCCGACCCCTTCTCCCGTCTTCGGTAAGCAAAGACAGAGATCGAGACCAACAAAGACCCTCGCCGATAATAAAGGTGGCACGGAAAAGAGCGCCAACTTCAGTAGCATGCGAGAAATGTCGACTGCGAAAGACCAGAGTACGGTGCTTAGAACGCTTCAATGTGAAGTCTAGCTGATAAGTCTTCAGTGCAATGGCGCCAAGCCTGTGTGCAGCTCCTGTACGCGACTAAAGATAGATTGTGAATACCGCACGCCCAACAATGAGATCAGGCAAGAGTATGAGCAGACCCGAGAAAGGGAATCCATATACGCTGAGCTTTTTGATCTCCTCAAGGTTATGAGCGACCAAGATGCCGCCGAGACACTACGCCGTCTGAGGTCTGGCACGGACGCCGCGTCTATTTTGAGCCACGTCAAGAACGGGCATCTTCTCATCCAGCTCTCATTAACAGCAGATACCACGCGCCGGTACGAGTTCCCGTACATTTCTACGATACCACTTCACTTATCAATCCCGTCTAATATGTATCTGGATTCATTACTCTCTCACGCAACGTTGCCGGTATCTGCTTTACAGGGGGATCCTTCTCAGCAGAGCGCCCAGGCACGAATTGCCGATGATACTCCAGAGACCTCTGATTACCATATTACGTACCTGGTACCGTATCAAGCGGCTCGAATGGTCGAGACAATAGTCGACAGGATCAAAGCTAGGCCGTGGACCAGAGTCATTTCTGACGATCAACTTCTGAGACGGCTTATCTGTTCATACTTCTATTATCCCCATCCATGCGGACCAGTAGTGCAAAAGGATATTTTCCTCAAAGACATGGCGGCAGGCAGAACGACGAGGTTTTGTACACCGCTACTTGTCCACGCCATGTTATCATTAGCAGTCGTATGTATCCCTCGCGCCACCGTATATTCAGAACTAAACTTTCTCAGCAAAGCGCTCCTGATATTCCAGATCGGTCCAAGATGTGGCTCTTTGACTCGCTCACATATCGTTTCATGGCCGAGGCGAGACAATTGTGGGATATTGAGTCCTGCAAAGATATCTCGATACCGACCATTCAGGCTGCCATGATAATCAGCTATACCACTACCAACAACGGTATGGACCAGGTCGGATCATTGTACCTGACACGAGCTCTCGAGATGAGCAAAGCTTTGGACTTGTTCGGGCCTACAACGCACCCAGGTGATCCGGATCTAGACAAGGCTCGAGTCTTCACAGCATGGGCGTTATACTCGTGGCAGGCTTTGTTCAACTTCTCCTTCTTCCGTCCACCCCTGATTACAAAACCTCCAGCTTTATCACTCCCGGATGCGGAACTTAGTCCTGAGTGGTATGGTGAAATTTGGATACAGTATCCTCATACTCCTACGCGCAATCGTCTACACGTCGGGCACAAGCTGCAAGCTGAGGTGTATTTGAGGCATATTATGAACGAGCTTGGTGGTTTGATGTTTGGTAACTCTTCGCAACCCCTGGGTCTTGATCAGATTGTTGGAATCAAGAAGAAGCTTGACGGTTGGAAAGACGGCCTTCCGGAGTGTCTTCAGCCGAAACACCTTGTCTTCCCACTTCATTTGTCACTGCAGTGAGTGCTAGTCTGATAACAAAAGGCGCATCTTTGTTTCTAACCTTGTGCAGTGTTCAGTACCAACAACTAGTCATGGGATTTATGCAGATTGTCTTGAAATCCGAGCATAAGGACAATCCCCAAATCCTGGCAGCATGTTCGGGGAAAGCACCTGAAATTGTTTTGAACGAAGCCAAGATAATGCTTGAGACGATTATGAGACTATACTACACACGACACAACTTTGAGTTCTACGACCCATGGATTGCATTTGCTCTAACAGCCATTGGTAACGCGGTTGTAGCAGACTTAGCAGAAGGAAGCGACAATGATCCACAGATCATCGCCGGGTATCGATCAACACTAATCCTCGCTTCACAGGGCTTGAGCAAACAGGCCCAGAATTACCATGTTAGTAGACTTTTGGCTATTCAGCTCCAGAAAGCGATGAAACCAGAGGATCTTCAATTGGTGCAAACCCATGCTGTAACCTCTCATGTTGAGGATGATGAGCGGGCTCTTATCGCAGAGCATTCGGATAGTTTGTGGCCTGTTCCGGGCCTAACGGCGTTGAATGAAGACCCGGAGAGAACTAGGCTCAAGAACCTGATTGCCGGTGTTCGAGACCTTGATATGTCATCTTCATAGTCGAGTTTATCGGTCTGGCAGCAGAGGGATGGAGACCATGTTAGCAATGCGCTCATCTGGGACATGGCCATAACAAAGAATAGAAATCATATACACAGGTTTTGAAGCTATTCCGTGTTAACAGGTGGAACAACAAAATAGAAGCTGAAAAGTAAAGACGCTACCGTTGGCGCTATTGAATCGCTTTAGTGGGCGACTCGGATCCAGACTCTCGGGAAAGTTGTCACTGTGGCGCTAGTGACCGTATTTGAGATGAAAGAGCGGAAAAGGTGTCGAATGAAGAGTAAATCTCTCTAAATTCCTTTTATGTATGGTTGGCACTAGAAAGTGGACACAGAAGATGCTTGACGAGGTCTCGCTATCAAGTGGGATCGTGATGCTGGCATGGGAAGCGGTTAAATGCCGAGATTCTGATTATCCAAGTTATTGTAGTGAGAATATGTCATTTGGACAGATTGAGACAACCTTCTCTATGTATGAACATTCGGCTAATCATAGTCTGTCTCTCACTTCGTGATTGACTTCTGGCAATGTTGACTACCCTCACGACGCGATCATGTTGTTGACGTCAAATTTCAGGGTCCACATCTTAACACCAATCCAGGCACCAAAACACTAAACACCAATAGTTCAACAACCGGACCCAAAAGGCGCAGGCTGAACGTCTCAACATGGACAACGCCACAATACGCTATCGAAAACCTTTGGCATGACCAATTCCGCAATAGGGGTCCAAGCACCCGACAAATACCTACAATACAAGATGAGATTCCCATGTGGCTTTCGTGAACTTCCCCTTCGAATCTTCAACTGTCCAACTCGGTCTATCTGCCATTCACTCTTTACCCCAACGCTCATTATGCGCTCCTTCATCGCCATCGCGGCACTAGCCATTTCTGGCGCTGTTGCTGGGCCTTGCAAGCCTCGAACTACTGAGACTTCGACATCTGTCGCTTCAGAGACTTCGTCTGCTGCTGTTGAAGCTACGACTCTTCCTGCGCCTCCGGTCGATTCAATCATTACCAACACTTGTACTGGCGGTGGCCTTACGAGCCTCGATCCTTTCGTTATTGACGGCGATGTCACCCTGAACACTAACGATGGTTATAATCCTGGCGGTGGAAGCTCAGACAAGAGCTGCGCTGCGCTTAGTGCCCAGTCTTCTGGAACGCGCAAGCGTCAGACCCTCGGGGACATTGCGGCGCTGAAGCAGTTGCTCACTGGCCTAAATGTGCGAACTCAGTACACAGTTCAGTTCTTCTACCTCGTCTTCACTCCACCCCAGGCGACAACATCTTGTGTTCTCGAGGCATTCATCGGTTCTCAGAAGTTCTTCACAACTGGCATTTTCTCCAATGGTGCTAGCGTTAGCTACAACGAGGTCCTGGTCTCGACTTCTGCGCCTGCTAGCCAGGGCTTCTTGAATATCCAGACTACCTGCTCTGGTGGAGGTTCTGCCATGGTGCTTGTTGATTCGATCTTTATCTCTAACCAGGTCACTCCGGAGAACATCAACGACTTCAGACTTGACTTTGGAGGCGGTGATATTCGTGAGCCTGTGAATAGCCTCCCTACTACTCGGATTGCTCCAACTACTCAGCGTGGACCTGCTACCCAGACTTTCCCTGCTACTCAGGATGGCCCTTCTACACAAGCCCCTCCTGCTACCCAATCTCAACCTGCTACCCAGAACGGCCCTGCTACTCAGACTCTTCCCGCCACCCAGAATGGACCTGCTACCGAGTCTGAGCCTGCTACTCAGAATGGCCCTTCTACTGCCACCAATGTTCCTACCCAAGGCCCTACCACCGCCTCCCAGAACCAAGGCACCGAGTCAACTTCCGCTCCTGTCGACTCCAACGACGCCACCACTCAGACAGTCAATCCCGGCTTCCAGACCAGCACCTCTGCAAATGGCGATGCCTCGACTGAAGCCAACTTTGCTTCTACCACTACCCGTCCCGATACCCAGCCTGCCACTCCAACTCCCGTCGGTTCGCAAACTGTCACTGCGTTCGACCCTGATACCACCATCGGCCCTCTCAACAACGCCCAGCCTCCTCAGGACAACTGTGTCGGCACCAACCTTATTCCCAACGGCGACTTTGAGTCTGCATCAAGTGGTTGGGAGATCACCGGAAACGCTGGTATCACCTACAACGGCCAGTACGGTCCTCAAGCTCGTGCCAACAGCGGAAACCTCGCCATGTAAGTCCCCCCATCTGCTATCCGCTTCACACAACTAACGATCTTCAGGGCTCTGCAATGGCCCCAAAAGAATGGCGTCAAAGCCGGTTTCAAGCGAACCATCACAGGCCTCATGCCCGGCCAGACCTATTATCTCGGCTACGGCCACCATACGGGCAACGGCGCTCATCTCCCTTACTACGAATGCGACATCCTCGTCAAGTTTGACGGTGTCAACTTTGATGACTTTGATCCTTTCTACGACCCTAATGCTTGGTGGCAGTACCGCAACCGCATGAACTATGTCACGCCCACGCATTCTACTGTTGAGCTGTCGTTTGTTCTCACTTGCAAGAATAACCCTGCTGCTTTTACGCTTCTTATGGATGATGTTTTCCTTTCTGCTTGTCAGACATAAATGGTGTTTTAGAGGTTAGGCTTGCTTATAGAGTAGATTTAATAGAGCCTTCATGTTCCTCACTCCGGGTCCTAAAATTTCCACTGTCTTTAATACTTGATGTATTGAGGACTGTCTCTTTTCTTTTGCTCCCGTTCAATTTCCACGCCAAGACTCTCGTAATGCTCTACCAACACAGCAATGTCTTCTGTTTCAATCGTAATTGAGATGAGTTTGACTTTGTGAGCCTGGACCAATTTCCATCCAGCGTTTCCTTTACCATGAATCTTTTCAAGATCACGGGTTAGCGTTTCAAGCTTGAACTGCTTTGGCTCGTCAACGACCTGCACAATTCCCGGTTCTTCAGGTGCTGACATTCTGACAATTGAGGTATAAAGTTCAAACGCATTGGGCTGTAAAGGTATTCGTGGCCGAACAAAGAGAGGGTTACGTATCCCGCAGCTAGCTCAGCTATCTCAAGAGCAGTGCGTAGCTCCCTTTTGATAGCCGTGAAGCAGAATATTTAAGAGCAATGAATGTGTGTCAATTCCCAACTGTCTTTTACACATGAATGGGCCATCGTCCTTGATTCATCTCTGATACTTACTCCTCAGTGATATTCGCAGGAGAGAACTGTGACAGTTCACGGCAACTCAAGCGTACCAGCTGCACGATTCGTTCAAGCCACAGAGCTCCGAGATATCAGCATTGCATATGTTCTCAGACAGACTTGGTGAAGGTGAAACGTTGATGACATTTTATTGATGGATCATTCTAAGTTCTGTCTGTTGATTTAAGCTCTCAGCTATAAGTCTCAACTGCAAATAAGACTTCTGGATATTCCATCTAGCACTTCGGCTAGGAACTGAAGACACGTGCGCGTCACTTCCAGATCTCCAAGCATTTCTCTCAAGCCGACCAAGTCGATAGTTTCAGATGTAAACATGATTGAATCGCCAGCCGTACGCCATTCTACCTTGCCCTCTCCGTAAAGGATTTCCAAAGCAGCGTCGAGGTAGTCAAGGCTGATAATCTCATCCTTCGGTAAGAAATATGCATATCCGATGCAAGTGGTCATTTCGATGATAGATTGCTTTTGGTGGTAAGTGAGTGTTTGCTTGTTGTTTGTTGCTCTTGTGCGACATCACAGGGTTGGGTTTTGGGAATTACTTTATTCTTGTTCGCATTGCTTGGTGCATTGCGAATGACTCTATTTGAACCTCGGCCTCTGAATGTGAGAAATGGAGAGAGTTGAACGACTGTTTGACGCGGCGAGAAATCTGTTATCAGCTGCGCGTCAGGGCTCATGTTCTCATCGATGTTGTGATGGTGTCCGTCACTTGTCAATGCCCCTCCCTGCTGTGATTAAAGGTTCGATCATTGGTATGACAGGGAGTCAGAATGACTTAGGATGTCAATCCCAAATGACAACAAGACTTCAGTAAATTTAGTGTTGTTTTACGACATCTTAGACTTGATATCTTTGACCTCTCACCTAAATGTCAGATCTTTTCTTACTGTAAGGCAGGCAGCAGGTAGATGATTGCGATTCAGAAACTCATCCAACATCAATAGCGGCGTCAATAGGAGCTGTCATTGAAGGCGGTATATAAACTCTATTATCGTCGATTTTATCATACTAGACGTTCGTCGTAAACTCTTTTTCCATTATCCTTTTTAAAAAAATCTTACAGACGGGACTTGGTGTCCTCCTCACGACCCTTCAAGTTGGGATGAGGCGCGCGAACAGGTCGAGTGACAGCATAGAAAGCAAAGCCCTGAGATTGGGTAGAGAACTGCATATGCATCAATATTGCGTCCTCTGGAAGCGGGAAAGGCAAATGAGTACTGACCTTGACCTTGGAGCCAACGTGGAAGAAAGCAAAGTCACCAGGAACCAGATGGTGGGTGATACCAGTAGCCTCGTCCTGCAAACCGTTAGTTTCATCTTGCGAAAGGTTCTACGGTGAACATACCAAGACGTCAATCTGGCCACTCAAGACATACTTGCTCTCCTCAAAGTCATAGTGCGCAGGACGAGCAGGGCCGGCCTCGATCTTGTAGAAGCCGGATGTGATGTGAGCGGGGGCATCGGTCTTTGTGCGGATGGTATGGAAGTCAGCGACAGTGGCGTTCTCGCCCTGGGGCAGAGGGATGAATTCGTGGCCGGCGCCCTTGATGACGGTGAGAGGGACGAGTTTAGACATTTTTGGCGGCTTATGGGGTATGAAGAGTATGGAACTGAGAGGAGAGATACGGAAAGATAAGGGCGGGCTTTTATACCTTCAGAGTTCAACGTGTAAGACAAGACACTTCGGTAACTGCCCCGATGCTGGGGATGATTTGTGGGGAACGGATGTACTCCCGGTCTCCACTTCGGCGCGGAGATGAATCTGACGTCAACTTGAAGCTGCAATCATTCTTCCATTTCTGATAAGATAACTCAGATAAATGGTTGGGACATAATCTCTAGAAGATCACTTCAACGTCTCTATCTAAAAGATCTTCTGCACTCTTCCCTTCATGCTCCTTTGTTGACATCAAATGCCGGCCGAATTAACTCTCCGGGTTCTGGGGTTAGCGTAGCCGCCCGGACAAGACTCGGGATGTCTCCCCCACGTGATCGGAAAACTGCCATTACGGCCGAGAGGAACTGAGCCTATCAATCAATCCCATCAAGATAAGTATATATTCCCTCTTGCAGTCTTAACTTCTCTTACTTGCTGAGGCCTCGGCTCTTTATCCACAGTCATTTGGGTCCGGAGATTGTGAGCGCAGTCATGTTGTCGCTACGTTCTCGCAGTGAGTACAACCAGTCGCAGTCGGCATGCCTTCATTGGCTGTCATCGGCGATCCAATGTCAATAGCATCAGTATGTATTGAACATCTTTTTTCCAGCTTTGCACTCAATCAGCCATTTCCACTTCAAATGTTTGCATCGAGTAAGCTGTCAATCGGGTAGACCAGGCAAGACATGCGCATCTTGATGTTTTGAGATTCAAGTCTGCCTTGTAACTTGGCATTTATAACCGATTCAAAAATTAATTCTTGTAATTGGACGCTTTTGACGGCCTTGCGTACAATGGCGAAAATCTCACTTTGCTATTGGCTCAAATGTCTGAGGTTGGCAGACTAGAGGCTCAGCTGGGACGCCACGAAAATCCGTTTCTGAAGATGCCAACTCATACCAGACTCTTGAGATGCTCCCTTTTCTTTGTCCCTATACTTGCCCTTTTGTGTTTATATCTTATTTCTGTTCCGTGCTTCTTCTCTTTTTGTGAACCCGTCATGCAGCCCGATTGAAACTCAATGGACGCCATCAAGAAGCTCTCTGGCTGGAGAAAGACGGCCCTCTACCTTACCATTCTCGCTTCAATTCTCACGATCTTCCTAGTCACAGCACTTATCACATCCCTTCATGTAGTCAACGGCGGCGGAGCATCTATCTTTGGCGAAACGGCCATCTTGAACGGTTCATGCGATGAAATCTCACGTGCAAATCTATGGATCCATCTCGCCATCAACGTCATCGGAACAGGCGTCCTCGGCTCATCAAATTTCTTCATGCAAGTCCTCGTTGCTCCAGCGAGGCAAGATGTCGATCGCGCTCATGCTTCAAAGCGCTGGGTAGAAATAGGCGTTCACTCTCTTCACAACTTTCGCTTTATTTTGAAGCGTCGGATCTTCCTTTGGGCGCTCTTCTCACTTACCAGTATTCCTCTACATTTGGTCTTCAACGGTTCTGTTCTGGAGTCCAAGGCGACGAATGGATTTGTGTCCATTATGGTTTCGGAGGATTTCCTGGACGGTGCAAGATTCACCCTTCCGTCTGTGACGGCTTGGTCCAACTACACATATCTTGTGAACAGCGACAGCACCCCCAACAAAACCATCAGGAGTATAAAGAGCTCTCTAGATGAAGAGTCTTGGGAGCGCTTGGAATTTCAAGACTGTATGCGACGATATAATGACCTTGACGTTCTTATGCTAAATCACCGGCATGTCGTTATGGTCATGAGCAGTCAGAATAACACGCCTAGCTCTCAATGGACTCGAGCCAATGTCGTTAAAGAAAATAATGGCTGGTACGATTTCGATGAACCAAATTCCCTCTGGTTCGCAGGCCAGTATCAACGGTTGAGAGATTCACGCGGGCTCATCACCAATTCTACTAATAATAATACGGTACCTGGTTACTATATGCAACTCGATCCAGACACTGGAAACGTTCACATGAACGAAACAAAGTATAAGCCCGCGTTTGAAACGATGAGGGTTGACTACTGTCTCTCCGAACGATTTGATGCTCCCTGTCGCCTGAGCATTGCAAATCCTCTTCTTCTTATTGTCTGCACCATGTGTATCACTAAGTGCTTTTTATGCGCTTATACCATGAAGGTCAGATCTTGGAGCACTGAAAATCCTCTCATGACTGTCGGGGATGCGGTTTCATCCTTCATCTCCAAGCCAGATGCCTGCACAAAGGGAATGTGCACGCTCAACGCTGAGGATCTGCATATGAAGCTCGATCCCGACAGGGTACTCGGCAGTTCACGGCCCTGGAAGAAGAAACTGTTGGTAGCTGGCAATGCAGTAAATCCGGGAATTTGGATCCTTTCTTATATGCTTATCGGAAGTCTGTTGGTTCTTAGTGGGCTCCTCCTTGCACCTGCACTGCAAACGCAGTCTTTGTAGGTCACTACTCAACTCGACTCTTGTCAAAAGTCTAACACGTCGGTATGTAGGCGAGAGTCACGATTCGCACATCATCAGAAAAACGCCGACGTCAACGATGCGGGGCTCAAGTCAGCATCGCTGCTTGGTCTCACGATAATATCCAATACACCGCAACTCCTATTATCTCTATGCTACATGACGTTAAATGGGCTGATAACTCGAATGCTTGCTGAGTTGGAATGGGCTAGCTATGGGATCAAATTCAAGGCTTTAAGAGTGACGAACCCTGAGGGTAGCCAACGTTCAACGTATCGACTGCAACTCCCTTATCGCTGGTCCATTCCACTTCTTGCAATTAGCAGTATATTACACTGGGTTTATTCGAACTGCTTTTATTTGAGTAACTACGAATGTAAGTGGTTTTATGCTGTGCCAGGGAGCTGGCGATAAGTGCTTGGATTCGATCATTGACAAACTCTAATTAGTCTATGACCCCATGATTCCTTATGAAATCGCGGAAATTGATCGCGGCCTTCAATTCTCGTCCGTGGCCATTTTGATCGGTTTCTCAATATCAGTGGTAATTGCTCTCAGTCCGATGCTTCTGGCAAAGCGCAGTTTGCCGGGCCAGATGGTTCTAGGAGGAAGCAACTCCAAGGTCATCTCGGCTGCTTGTCACTGTATTCCCATCAGCTCGAGCCACACAACTGGAAAGGCTGGCGCGGTTACTGTCCATCCCTTGGAGATATCGGAAAGCGGAGCCGGCCCATTGGATCGAATGGCGACTATGAAGCTGAGATGGGGAGAGGTATCAACAACAAACGCAGATAGTGAGACTGGCCATCTTGCGTTTGGAGTTGAGGAGCAGGATGTCACTGAACCGATCGAGGGGAAACAATACAGTGGAGGAGGTTGTGATTCTTGATATTTATTCCCTCCAGCGATGCTCAAATATTAAGCCTAGTATGCGTAGCGACAGGTTTCGCCCGCATCATCAACGGAGTCTTGATCCACAACGCAAAAGACTTCTGATCCGCCCAATTCCGACTCTCCTCACACAACTCAAGATCATACTTGAACAGCAACGTCGCCAAAATGAGCCTCATCTCATGCATAGCCATGTTCTGACCCAGACAATTCCGAGGCCCAAATCCAAACGGTTGGTGAGCCTCCCACATATCTCCAGCGTACTTCGAATCCGTCTTGAGCCATCTCTCTGGCACAAAGGTATCGGCGTCCTTGAAGTTTGACTCGGAGTGATATGTGGAGTAATGGTGGACTGATACACGCGTCTCTGGTGGGATATACTTGCCCAAGATTTGCTGGCCGCCTGGTTGGACGACTCGTGGGCTTCCGATGGGGACTGGGGGATAGACGCGTAGAGCTTCCTTCAGACAGGCATTCATGTACTTTAGTTCGGCTAGGCGTTCGAACGTAAGGTCATCAGTATTCGTGAACTTGCCGCGAATCTCTTCGAGTAGTGTCTTCATCTTCTCAGGATATGTAAGCAAGTTATAAAGGCAGCCGCTCAGTAGTGTCGCTAGAGTTTGATCATGTTAGTTGTCTTTGCTCAAGTCTACCAGAAATCCACCTCTATTACATACCCGTCGTCTCAGATCCAGCAAGCATAAACAGCTCCGCGTTGGAGTGCATCTCCTGAAGTGTAAGTCCCTTGCCCTCCTTTGCCGACATGACCAAGTTCCAAACATCAGGCTGATCAGAACCATTCTCCAAACGGTGATTCACACGATCTTCTGAGTGTTTGCAATGCGTGACGCGCTGTTGTGTAACTGACTTTGGTTCAAAACGTGTGAATATGGCATTGAGAATCGGGTAGTAGTTAATCATAGACGCAATAGGCAACATCTTGAGCGACTCGAAAATAGACCTCACCCAAGGGGAGTATTCGTTCTGCGCTAGAAGATTGAGAGGATGGCCGAAGCATAACTCAGCCATCACGTCAAAGGTTGTGAAGTTAAGCAGCTGCGTCATCTCGACTGGTTTGGCACCGTCGTTTCCAACTTCGGAGATTTTATACATGAGGAGTTCTGAGTACTTCTTGAAGAGAGCTTCTTGCTGTTTCAAGGCGCGCTCTGAGAAGGCCGGTGAGAATAGCCGTCGCACGCGAGTATGGTTCTCAGTATTAGTAGTAAGCATACTAGGAACGCCTAACATCTGTATAAGCCAAGCTCAATCACCTCCATATCAATGGCTTACCGTTGACAGGCTGCACAGAAAACTCCTGCGCCTTCTCCGTGACTTTAGGTCCATGGATATCATTCCAGGCCTCGCTAGCCGTATAGCTTACATCCGTCGGGCCAAAGCGAATAACCGGTCCATACCGATCGTGCAGACCCTTCATCCACTTGACATCCTCGCCCTTGAGCGAAGCCAACCAGTAGGGAATGCGGGTGATCCCGCAGATCTTTGGGCCGGGGATGTTGGCTAGCGGATGCAGCGTGACATAATAAATTGCATTGCCGAGAAGATACAAGCCCAGAATGGCTATGAATGCGAGAATAGGTCCCATTGTGGACGCGACAATAGGCCTTTGTAGCGAGAGGAAAAAGCAAATGCCGAGGAGGAGAGAGAGGTAATTGAAGAAGGAATCTTGGGCGAGGGCGGTGACTGGCGGCTACTGGCTTGTCGGAAAACTGACAGGCAACCAACATCATACCCGTTGGCTCGAGCCGGGGGGGGGCCAACTAAGCAAGCTTAGTTAGGCATAAAACCTTAAGATATATATAAAAGGTTAAGATAGCTAAAGACCACTAAAATGCAGAAATTATAATATATTTCTATATAATTTTAATAATTAATAACTAATTATATAAAAACCTTATAAAGATAGAAATAATATTATTATTTAGCTTAAAGTTAGTTCTATAAGGTATTATATATATATTAAGCAATATTATACTATTAAGATATCTAGTAATATTAATACCTCTATACCTCCTTATATTAAAGCACTACTTAATAATACCAAAATAGCAGTTAAAGTTTAATAGCTTTATAATACTATTAATATACTGCAAGCTTAGATAAATGCATAACCTGTTATTAATAATAAAGGAGGTAACTATAAATACTATAGAAGGGACCCTAAAGAAGCACTTAAGCCGCCTAAGCTAGAACCCTTTAAAGGACAGGCAAGCGATATAATCCTATTCCTTACCTAAATAAAAGGTTACTTTTGATTATTTCTAAATAGGCTAGATAGCCTAATTAAAAAGCTACTATTTACTATACTATTAATTTAAGGAAATATTAAAGACTGGTTTAAACCTATTATAAGAGACTATGTTAAGAATAAAGAAAACCTATAGAATTAAGATACTTAAAATATCTTTAGAAATTAGAAAAACTTTAAGTAAGCACTTAAGGATAATTTTAGAGTAGTTAATAAAGAACGCCAGGCAGTAATTAAACTGCTTACATTTAGATAATATAAGTTATATATAGCCTATTTAGCTAAATTTTAATAGCTAGCTGCTAAGACCTAATAGGATAATAACTTACTTATAGAGATTTACTACTAAAGTCTAAAAGAAGAAGTTAAGGATAAACTGTATCTAGCCGATAGACCTAAAGATTTAACTATATATATTACTATAGTAATTAAGATTAATAAATAATAATATAAATATAAAAAAGAGAGAGTAAACTATAAGAGGGGAAATAACTTTAACCTCTATTACCTTAATTAATAATAAAATAATAATAACTAGGGTAACTCTTAAAACTAATAATAATAATAAGGAAACTACTAAAATAATACCTTATATGGATTCTATAAAGGACCTATAACTCTAAAAGCCACTTAACTAAATAACAGAAATCGCAGACTATATAATATATTTAAGTGTAAATGCTATAACTGCAATTAATTTAGATATATAGTATAATAATACCTATAGCCTAAAAGGCTATAAAGTCTAAACTACAGTAAGTAAATATTAGGACTAACTTAATAGCTAGAACCCTAAATAGCTATATATACCTAGATACTAGAAATAATATAAAGTAGATATAATAGATAATTTAATAGAGAAAACGAGATTACCTAGATAGAGCCTAAAGGAGATGGAAAACCAGGAAAAAAGAATAAGCTATATACCCTAAAAGAACTTAAATAAAAAAGAATTTAATAAAATAAGCTATAAAACTAGAAATACTATTAATATATAGAGGACCTTAAGAAATAAGAATATTTTAATAAAAAATAAAGAAAATAAATAAAATAAATAAATAAAT
>JAAQPF010000359.1:0-60238 GCA_013396165.1 Fusarium globosum
CAGTATAATTTCTATTTACTTACTTATATC
Source organism: Fusarium globosum (assembly GCA_013396165.1). Taxonomy (NCBI): domain Eukaryota; kingdom Fungi; phylum Ascomycota; class Sordariomycetes; order Hypocreales; family Nectriaceae; genus Fusarium; species Fusarium globosum. The sequence continues at coordinate 31 of JAAQPF010000359.1, forward strand.
TATAATTTAACTTAAATAAAGATTTAAATAGTAAGACTATCTAGATATCTTAGCCTTTATCTCTACTACTTCCATAGCTTATGTGAATGTTAAAGTTTAAGTTCAAGCCTGTAAAACACTTCTTGCCTTAAATTTCTCTCCCATTCACCCCAACTTCGACCTCGACCTATCTAGGCATCAAGACATTGAAACTCTTAAGACACTTTAAGAAAGCAAAGCCGAAAGACTCACATTTGCAACCGAGCTTGCCGTAATGCCGCCTCATGCTGGCTTCTCGATGGTAAGTGATTCAAATTACTCGAGCTTGCAGTAATGAAGACGGCAATATGAAGACGGGCATTTGATAATGACAGTTCTCAACCAGTGTAGACATACCATGGTTTCTATAATCAAGTCAGGTGAGGTTGTTGTATGCTCAATTCACGAGACGTGATTGGTGCCTTCAATCGACTATAGATGTCAAACTAATGCATGGAAGTTATGCATTTCAGATATGTCGTGTACCCAACTTGCATTGGGCTTGACTCATGCTCAAACTCTAATATCGCGACTCTTGTCTCTGCAGAAGAGGAAATCCGTTGGTCCGTGAACAGCCTCAATCAGAACTCAATCTGTACGGGAGTCTGTGCGCTAGCGGCATACTGGTACGTGGCTTCGTGGGTACGGTAGGACCGCATCAAGATGCAAATGCCGGCATAGAGCGTTTCGAAATGAGGCTTCTTCTCCGATGAGGCTTGACACTCACCGCTAGGGGCCTGCCGCGGGAAGTCCTTGATTCCTTATTGGTTCTGGTTAGTATGCCTGTCCCAGTCGTTTTGACCACTGGGGAGTAGATCAGCCGACCGAGATCTCCAAGCCTCGGCAGTCCATTGAGATGTAAAATAATTACGACGCGGGATCGTCGGGATGAATGTAACTGACCTAGTCGTCGTTACTTCGGGCTACATAGTTGCCGAAGTCCTGAACCTTGTCGGCCCGACTCACCCATTGACACAGCACACCCAACAGATCTGATAAACAAGCAAACCAGAAGAGCAGGGTTCAAGTTCGAGACCTTCTTGGCACAAAGCTTCTTAGGGACCATATGTGGAACTTGTGCTAAGCAAGCTGGGCAAGCAGATCATTTACAGGCATTTGCTTGTTATGTTTCAGCAGCAATCCACATGGCCCAGTTATTCAAAAGACCTTCAGTATCCGCTGTTGACAGTCTTGTCCGGAGATCTTTCCTAAAAAGTAGCTGTAGTAGACTTATGCCGCGACTAAGGATTCTTTGTTGGACCCTGCAGATGATAGAAACTGCACTTGAAGTTACGTAGAGACCTAACCACTTAAGCAGAAGGCTAGACTTAAAGCGACAAAGATGCATTAAAGGCAATAAAGCCTATGCCTAGGAACACCTAAAAACTGCCTAGGCTTAGACAGACTAACTTGGCGGTTGCTGGGATGGTCTTAACGCATAGTGAAGTTGCTTATTGATCCTTTGCGCACAGAGGTTTATTCGGAATCTGGGGAAGCACCTCTCCAGATTTTCATAACTGCGTTTACTATTCTTGTGCCGGTGCACACTGGAGCGCTACAAATGAGGGCAAGACCAGCCCAATCTGGCTGATCAGAACTGGAAGGTCGTGATACTATCATTAGCACAAAAGAACAGCGCTAATCATGCACGCTTCGTCACCTGTTCTTCGATTTAGAGTTTCGGAACATATTAAAGGCACTCCGGCGGATGATTCATGTAAACACCACGTAGCCTCTTCTTCTGTTTCTCATGACTCGCGATCATTCTCCTGTACATCTAATCTATTACTGAAAGGGGTAACTCTCCACTAAACCGCCAGTGTGGGCTCACGATGTGAGCGCTCAGACGGCGATATGGCTACTTCCAGCTGAAAGCTTGGCTTCGCGTTTTCAATCGGCGGGGTAAAGCGCGAGCCTGGTCTCTGGAAGACCTGAGCATCGTCACATCTCAATGTGATAAGTGAGCCAAGGCTACCGGGGCTCGAACCAGAGCGATTATGAATCAAGGATATGCGATAGGTTCAGGAACGAACTGAAGAGCATGAGACACATGTTGGCGATAGTAGTTCCATTAATCTCGACTTTGTGAACTCCACATTCACTTTTTCATCTCCGAGTTTTGTTATCAGCACAGAGTTAATGTGATTCGTCGGACAACGAGTGAGGTGATGATGTTAACGGCATGGGATCCCTTGAACGGGTTGAACTTGCATCGTCACTTTTCATCGAGCAGGCCGCGGGAAAGGGAGTTGCCGTGGCCTATGTCAACGAGGCCATAAGTTGATTCCTTTGACGGGTCCAGCAAGGAATCGAGGATGGAGGAATGATGTTCAAAGTTTGAGGATAGCTAAGTAAGATATTCACCATGACATGGCAAAGCAAGCGGACTAGAGACTCGATGCCGATTCACCCATCTCTTGTAATTTCTCTGCGAAGGCACTAGTTCATGAACATATCATTCACCCCTTACATAAACTTGGGGCTTTGTGTTGGATGGTAAAGGACAAATGAATATAATTATTACTACGAATATAACGGTCTCTATCAGTTGTATTTCTATCGGGTCTAAGAAGCAAGAAAACAGGCAAAAACGACATGTCTTGAAATGTCTAAACTGGGATTGGCTCCCTAGCAACCCCCATGTGACTCAATTTGATTACTTTTCACTCTTCTCATCATCGTACACTAAAAGTCTAGTATATCAAACAGAGCGAGTATAGCTTAGAGATCGACGATGACCGTGGCTATGAGTAGCTGATGCGTGGCTGTTGTGTGTTCTGGCTCTCCACATCTCCTCAGCCTCATTCATGGCGTCATCTTCTGTGACAGTGACGTGAAGAGACCGCATCTTTTGGAGGACGTTGGCAGCCTCTGCAGCGTACTCACACTTCATCCGGATCTGGCGTCCGTATTTGTAGAAGAGGAAGGGAAAGGGGACACAGGCCAGGGCGAGGAAGGCTGGGATGGAGCTAGCCCACTGGACTCCGAGACCATCGTACATTTGCCTTGTGAACAGAGGAAAGGCGGCACCAAAGAGGGATCGTAGAGCAGAATTGGCTGCCATGATGGACGCTGCAAAAATGACGTCTGTATTTGGTTAGCGAGATTCGGATGGCATGTGAAATGGAACTTACAAGAGTCAATGAGATAGTTCAAGAGCGCCATGAAAACAAGTACAAGACCCCAGGCAAAGAAGACGGTACCGATGATGGGGACAATCCAATGGATGCTAGCGAAGGTTGTCCACGCGAACCAAAACAAACCGATGGGGATGAGAAGAGAACCCATAATGGCTGGGGGCAGTCTATCCTCAGGCTCCATCGGCGCGCCTCTCCTCTGAGCAGCGCGAGCGTAGCGCTTGTCTTCAAAAGCGAAGCTGATGATAGACAGAATCACACCAATAACAATACCAGTGAAGGCAAGGCCACCAATACCTTGGCTCCAGCCTCGCCCCTGTTGAAACACGATGGGAAACGCGGCAAAGCACATATACATGGTGCCGTAGATGATTGAGATATAGATAGAGGTAATGAAGACGATAGGCTCCTTGAACAGCAGCAGCCAAGGTCTGGTCAACGCATTCTTAAGCTGATGGGCAGCCGAACTTGGTGGCTTGTCTGCGTCGAGAGTGGAGATGTACACTTTTCCTGTGAGCTTGGACATGTGCTGGGCGCGCTTGCGCAGGATGTACGGCGCGTATGTCTCTGGGATGAAGACGGTGCAGGCAATCCAGGTGACGCCAGTGAAGGCGGCCATGAGCCCATGGAGCCAACGCCAACCCGCAGTCTCGCCAAGGAAGCCTCCTGCAATGGGACCTAGATTCTGTTAGTTGTCTATCGGATCAACAGAAGGAATTTGAACATACCGATTGCTGGTCCAAGGAAAGGGGCTCCCGAAAACATGCACATAGCCAGACCTCGCTCCGACTTGTCAAACATGTCCGCAATCAACGCCGGGGCATTTGAAAGAGGCGCAGAGCCAATAGATCCAGTCAAGAAACGCAGAACTAGCAAAGAAGCAATGGATCCTGCTCCGGCCGCCCCAGCGCTGAACGCCGTTGCAACCATAAAGGTGAAGAAGAAGACCTTCTTCCGCCCGTAAAGTTCCGACAAGGGCGCCCAGATCAAAGGTCCGAACGTGAAACCCAGGACGTAGAGGGATATTCCAAGTGTAGCGACTTCTTGGGAGATGCCGAACGCGCGGATGACTTGCTTGATACCGCCTGAATATGCTGAACTAGCAAATGTAGTTGCGAGACATGCTAGAGATTGGAGAAGAACAAATGCCCACTTCTTCCATCGGGGGAGCAGCTGAGCATTTTGGGAATCGTCGGGGAGGAAGTTGATGCGATAGGGAGCCTGTGTTGTCCCCTCTCCTGGGTAGTTCTGATCGATGAAGGACTGGCTGATATGGTGCGCTTGACTGTAGATTCGAGACAGTCGAGGGGGTACTGTATGTTGATGCTCCTGCGTCTTTGGTTCGACGCTGGGTTCGTTGACATTGTTGTCATTGCCGATGGTGTCGTTGGCAATGGTCTCGGAGGACAGGGAGGGAGAACTGGGTTGAGGATCGATAGCCATTGTTGCTGGAATCGTTTGTGATGTTTCTGACACAATCTCACAGACGTACGATTATGGCATCGTGACACCCATCTCTTAAAGGAGCGAATATTAACTTTTGCTTTTTCCATTGTTGGTTAGGGGGGCGACAGGTCCAGCGTGCAAGATTGGGATTGTCCGCGGTGTTTTGGGGCGGGATTATAACCACGCTTAGAAAGCAGACTCTGGGCCAGTCTATTTCCCAGAGTCCACTCGGCGTGCTCCGGAACAGCACGTTATTCCTGCATGCGCCACTGTCGTAATTATAAGTGGACCACGGCATTATCACTGTCTTACTATAACACCGCCAAAAGCCCCGCGGCATTTCATCCTTCTTCAACATCCAGCCAAACCCCGCACCGCCATTCATCTCGGCATCTTACACGACAACAAAAAATATCCACCGCATTTATTCTCGTTTATCTGATTCCCCCCTCCCAATGCCTCTACCGTCTCGGGCTTCGTCTACGCCCAAGATTAGCAAGGCCTGCGTGCCGTGTAGAACACGCAAGATCAAGTGCAATGCTGCTGTTGTTGGGCTTCCCTGCGGCAGCTGTGTTAGTAGAGAGTGCCCGGATGAGTGTGTTTTGTCGGCGCGGAAACGTCGGACTGTGTAAGTTTTTATAAATCATTGATGAGTCAAGTTTCGTGTTGAGGTGTAGTTACTGATGCGTGTTTTAGAAAAGGGCGTAATGCCGAAGTCCCAAGGTCGCGGAAAAATATACCAGATACCAATGGTTCCGTCTTGTCGGTTAGTCACTGTCTCATCGCCTCCCTCGTACCACTTCAGTGATACATGCTCCGTAGTCCACTGCCATGTGGCCTGTACCAAGCTGATGGTTGTATACACTCATAGCCACGACAGCAACAGCTTCCAACAAATGTGTCAAGACAGACAACAGATAGTTCTCATTCTGATCCTGTAGAAGAGTCTATCCATGCAAGCCATACTGGCAGTTCGTTACGGAACGACACCCCCCACTCGAGAGATCGTCGCCCGCCGGGTCAGGCCCAAGCTGATCTACTCTACCTTAACATTCTGCAAGACACAGTCAATGACACGTCAGCGGCTCAGACAGATGCAAGTGATCATCAGTCAAATGATGAACCAGATGATAGCTTCAACAGTCAAATACATCACTGGAATCCACCACCTCAGCTTGACGACATTGACAACGAGTATCTTGCCAAGAAGAAAGTATTCGAGCTTCCTCCTCCCCGATTCATGTAAGTCCATCTCACCTCACCACTCCCAATGAGATGACCTAATGTTGTTATAGGGACGATATAGTCAAAGCATACTTCGACCATGTGCATCCTTTCGCACCCATTCTCAACAGAACAGACTTTATCCAGAGTTATCGCTCAGGAAGCTGTTGTATTTTCTTGCTTCATGCTGTAGCTGCTGCTGCAAGTCTCTATGTCACCCATGACGTCCTGATTGGCTGCGGCTATCCAGATCGCTCAACCGCACAGGCATCTTTCTTTTCAAAAGCCAAGCTCTTCCATGACTTTCATTGCCAAGGCGATCCGCTTTCCATGTTGCAGGGTTCCATGATTCTTGGTGCAATCATCCTGGATCACCCGTCTGACAGAGACTTTCAGTACTGGTTTCACAACTCTGTCCGTCGTGCTTCAAAGATGGGCGTACAAAATGCGTAAGTCCAACACATCCAGGGCATGACCATACTTACAAGTCTTAGCTGTCTTCGTGATGATGGATCTCAGAAGCTGTACCGACGAATCTGGTGGGTTTTACATGTGAGTTTAGACCCTCTCAGATTAGTCGTTTGACTAACGTGTTGTAGAATAGGGATATCTTCCATTTCTTCATCAACACACAGAACATGCGACTACTCGCAAACGCACCGCCAATAAGACCCCTCACTGAGGCTGATTGGGAGACCGAAGACATTGAGCATTGGTCAGGTATCCTATCACCAATCTCCCAGGCCCAAAAGGTGTCACTCATCGCTCAATGCGAGTTGGCCCAGATCTGTAAGTCCCAACCCTCTCGAGAACAAACGAATCATCTAACATTCATCCCAGTCGGGAATGTCATGTCCGTCGTGACAAGTTCAAATCCATCTGCAGAAGAAATTCACAAGAGAATACTGCCACTCGATGCGTGGCGAACATCACTTCCCGAGAGGATGCACCTCATGGCGTCTTTTGCAGAGGGTGAGATCTATCATCTCGAAGCTCTGACCACCAGCTACCGTTTTGAATGCATCATGTGCCGTTTGCTCCGCCGTGGAAGATGGCAAATGAGTGATGGCGGGTTGCGTGAGTGGGCGCAGCAACGCTTTAGATCAGCGATATTTGAGCTCGACACCATCGTCAAACGAGTCATGATCAACAACATGATTCAAAAGCTGCCAACTACTTTGTATGTGTTTTTTCAATTACTGATCTCATCCTTCCTCTGACCTTGAATCTTAGTATCACCACTATCACTGCCCTCTTGGCGCTTCACATAGAATCTGCTCTTGACGCTGCAGAGTCGAGCCTTATTCGCTCAATGGCTCGCATATCGGTTCAGCACACCATGCTTGCACTGGATCAGATCCGCGATACTCCTGCTATCAAGAGAGCTCTGCCTGCATTTGAGATTGTTCTCTCCAAGAACAAGCTCTACCCAATGTCGACAAGCGATACTGAGCAAATTAACACAATGCAGACCATGTCTCAAGACCAAGCTCTAAGTGACGGTCATATCCTGCAACCGCCTCAAACAGACATGACTTTGCCACAGGATGACCAGTCGTTCTTGTATGGGGACTTTATTGGGTTTGACTTCTTAGACCGATGGCAAATGGAGCAATTAGACTTTACAGGCATTTACTAGTGACTGGTTCCAGACAATCTTCTTCTTTAGAGTACGAATTCGTTTATACTTAGCTACCCTATTACACTTAGACGTTAATAAATAAACCACCTTACCAGATCTGAATGTAGCGCAAACCTTGAGCGGCGCTTTACATAAGCAGTGTTCATAATTAATCTCCACTGACAAACCTCAATTTATCCACTTCATGCAACCCTACCATTCGCTAACTGCCCCAAACCCATCGCGAAAGCGATAGCGAAACCATTCAGCAAAAAAAACAGTCGATCAAGCTGTCACAATGCCCCCGCGCTTGGGGTACAAAAAGTCTCGAAGGGGTTGCATGCGCTGTAAGCAACGACGCGTCAAGGTGAGAACGGGTCACCCAACACGCGTCAATGCCGTCTGACTAATTACCTAGCCAGTGTGATGAGAAGCAGCCTTGCGCAGCGTGCGAGAGACACGGCTTATCGTGTGTCTATCAGGAACCCTCAGAAGTGCGACGAGGGCGTTCAGCTGATCAAGTCCGTAGGTCGTAACAATGTGGATATAAACAGACCCTGACTTGATTACATAGACCGATGCCCCGAGAGACGATCGCCAGAAAGGCTCAAATGCCGACTCGTCAATCGCGAGCCCGGATCCATTGCCGTACCTAGCCAAGTTCGTCACAGGCCAAGAGTCAATAGAACAGAGCACTTGGCTCACGGATCTTGAGCTGATGCACCAGTATTCGACGTCTACTTACCTTACACTTCCGCGAGCAGATGAACTTCGGCAGATATGGCAGATTGAGCTACCCAGGTTATCACTGAGCCATGTTTATCTTCTCCACCAAGTCTTGTCTGTATCTGCATTCCACTTGGCCTCACTGCACCCCGATCGACCAGACTACGCTATCTGTGCATCACAACACCAGAATAAGGCTATCGCTGGTCTTCGTTCAGCTGTCGCGTGCATCACAGAAGAGAGCTGTGTGGAGATCTTTTTATCATCCTCACTACTGGGCATTGGGGCGTTTGCTGGCCTCGGCGCTCACAATGCTGGTCAACAGCCACGCATTGACGATCTCCTCGATGTCTTCGTACTTATTCGGGGCATGAGTGACATTTTGAACAGATACGAGCCACTGCTCAAAGAGAGCAGGATTAGGCATCTCTTCGTCTCAGGAAGCCAGTCTGGGTCGACGCCTCTTCTTGACGCCACGGTCACGCAGCTTCGACAAATTGTCATACCCGATGGCTTCGACGAAGGGGTAATCGCGATATGTCAAGAATCAATCGCATCAGCAATCATCTGGATAGAGAATCACATAGGGGCAACGGCTGCGCCTGACGAGCGAATCGCCATGACTTGGTGTTTATCTGTGAGCTCAAAATTCCTGGACCTGATCAAGCAGCGGCACCCTGTTGCTCTTTGTATCCTCGCGCACTATTGTGTTATCTTGGATCGAGTCGGAAGATCACAATGGTTTATGAGGAATTGGGGGAAGCCAGTACTACAAGACATTCGGAATGAGATCGAACCACGATGGTCATCGATGCTGCAGTGGTGTTTGGCAGCTGTCGAATGTGATAGAAATGCCCAAGTGCATTGATTCTAATGACAGATATACCATCTACATGTAAGAACAAATGGAAGAATAACTAGAATACAAAAGCCAAACGAATGCATGTGTAATTGAACGATAACTCCATCCAAGTTCATATAAGCCCAGGTAACTCCATCAAAACCTTGTAACGCAGCCCTGCCTTCCTGCCTCTTTTACCGTCTTAACCTTATCACAGCCATCGTGTCGCTTCTCAGTGGCGATAAGCGGTGTCGTCAGAGCGGAGTGTGCTGAGAGATTCATCCGTATTCTTCGTCCTCGTACCGCGGGGAAAGCCATTCTTCTTATAGAACCGCCAGTCCAAGTAGGTGACCACAGCAAGGTACTTGTAAATTGGGCTGATTCGTTAGTCACAATCTGCTATGGGTGTTGAAAAGGACATACCTCAAGAAACCAGCCAGCACAAAGACAACCCAACCCAGCGCGCAGCTCGTTCCGACACACAGCTGAGAGTTACCCCGGATCATCATGAACGCAACAGCCGCCCAGAAGACAACTTCCAAAGCATTGAGGATAAAGTACGCCTTGAGGCTGCTCCAACGATGGAAGCGGATAGAGTGCTCCGTGAGGATCTCGTAGGCCAGGATGATGAGGGACTTGGCACCCTGAGAGAAACATGTTAGATCTGAGAGATCGTGTGTCGGAAAATAAGCTTACCATGCCGAGACCCATAGTGGTGGAGCGACCTGGGGGCCGATTGGGCAAGATGAGTCGCACGCCCGAGAGGGTGATGACGGTAATGATCAAGGTGACTAAAACAATCTGCACGGGGATCTTGTTGCGGAGGGTAAAGAAAGGCTCCATCTTCTTGAGGAAAACAGGCGTCATTTTGATAGAGTTTGTAAAGGTAGTGAAGGAAAAGAGGCGGTAGTGTGATTACAATGGAATGAGGATGTTGAGGCTTGAGATGATGATAAAGCTGGACATTGTTGGCAAGACAAAACATTTATAACATTCGAAATTGACTCAAAACATTCTGAATCAACAAGTCTCAACTCTATTATTACGCGGCAGTTACCGTAGATTCTCATACACGTATTCGAAAATCCTGCAAAGTGCAAAAGAGAAACCGAGCTCTGAGGCTTAGAGACATAGCATTATCCGGAAAACCAGCCCTACCGGCACTATTTTTAACCCGACCCAACCAAATAAGCTTGTTGGAACCTCAGGGACGTCAGAAAGGCTCAAGTCCAGGCTCAAGGCTCAGTCTGGGGCCTATTGATCGTCTTTTTATCTCATGAAGCAGGACCGATTTGATTGGCTGAGGGGCTTCGGTGCCGCTCTCGGTTTCGCTTTCGGTACCGGATTGTGCCGTTGGTTAGTGGCATCTGCGGCATGTTTTCAAATTGCATTACGGATCTGGGGTTGTTCATTGCGCACGCTACGCGTGGCCGAGATGGTATAGAGTTTCTCTTTAATCTAAGCCTAGCCTCGTAGGGCCTCAACACAATTGTTAGTTGGAGGATCGCTTGATGAGAAGCTCCGTCGATGCCGAACACATCAGCCTAATGGGCCGGGGTACTCGAGCCTGCATTAAGCTAGTTAAATATCTTGTCTCCTGCTCTTCCTAGTGGAATGCTGCCAAGTTTTGTCACTTGTCTTATTCCCTTTCTCTCATAATGGACTCCAAAGACCGGCAATTGTACCATGTCCCAGCAGGGTGAGAAGCATCATCGCCTTCTACATGTCTTGAACTAACACAAACAGTCCTCTACCACCACCAAGCTACTCTGAGGCAACTACAACAGATCCTCTCACCACAGATGGCTTTGTGTCTCCTATGACAACAACCTCCAGCCCCGTCGCCTTCAATGTCTCCGTTTCACCAATGGCCATGACCCCTATAACCTCTCGATCGACCGAGTCATTTACATTACCCCCCGTCACCGAAACAGATCTCGACTCTCGTAATCACAGCACACTCGAGGTAGCACATTCCCCTCGAGCTGACTCCGATTACCTTCCACAAGCCGTCATGTACGATGCGCCCGAACTTGCCCTCGTGGAATACGCCCATAATCGCGACAACTTACCCATGAGTATAACATCACAAACAAATATAGAATATGCCTCTGGTTTGGAAGTCATACCTGCCCCTCCTAGATCGAATACGGTGACACCTCTACATCTTCTTGGGGACCAACCGGAAGCCATCGATTGTCCGTTCTGTCTATGCCGAAGCGAAACAATAGTGAAGAAGAAGCCTTCCAGCACAACTCAGTACGTGAAAGACGTCACCTTGACAGAGCCTGAGCTGACCAAAGGCAGTCTACAAGCTGTTGCGCTGCTGATGACCACAGTCTGTGGAGCAGTAGCTCCATACATGGCAAAGTGGTCATTCGATATTGAGCACATCTGCAACAACTGTAAAAATAGGGTCATGTACAAAGCAAAAGGGAAGGATATCAGGATTTGCAAAGCACCGAAAGCTTGGAAGGAGGAGTCAAAATACCCCAGTGTTAATACTAGTATGAATCTGGTTACTGAGTAAGGAAAGCGCCCAGAAATACTTGATCCGAGTGCAGGGCTGGACTCTGAGCTGTGTATAACCATGCGCACCTTATTAACGTGCCCGCTAACAGGCCTCTCTTCGAGCGCTTTCTTTTCGTTAATTTATTTACTATAACTATAGAATGTAACTTTATTATCAATCCATGCACATCATACTCATGGAACTGAAGCTGATATTTAAGTTTTTCTAATATCCATTCTCTCAATATTTGATGCTCAGATCACGTATGCCTATAGAACAGGCTTTTCAAAAACGGTTATATCGACATCTCCTGCAGGCCATGACATGGCACTGAGGGCACTCGAAGATATAGTGAGGAAGGACGTCGCGGCATTCTTCGCATCGGTGACGACCACCACGGTAGTTCCAGGTTCTGTGCGTACACTCATGGTTCTGTATCAGATTCAATCTTTCCTGTTCGATTCTTGCTTGCCGTGCCCTCGCGTTCATCTGGCCAACATTATCATCTCGGTTAACGATGACATTGACTCTTCGCATCAGACGCCTTTCTTCCCAATGGGGACAACGGCAAGTCTTCCACCTCTTGCCACAAATATAGCAAAACTGGGCTTTACAAAGACAGGCTATGCTCCAGATTAGTGACCTTGAAACAGGCTTAGCCGCCCCGAGACTTACTTATATGATAGCACCCAAAGTTCAACTCAACAAGTCTTCGGCATTTATAGCACTGCTGCCAGCCGTTTTGTGCTGCAAGCTGCAATACTTGCTGGGAGGCGGTATCACTAGGACACACACCAATATGATCTGGCCCCTTACAGTGAGTGCAAGTCTTTCGACTACACTTGGGACAGGTAGCTCTATCACCAGAGATAAAGGCTGGCGGTACAAATGTTGAGCAGGATGGCTCGCTGCAGTAAGTGCGATTGGGGGTCTCGAATTCTAGCTTCTTTGCTTGGAACTGTCCAACTAGCTCTAGTGATAGCCAGCGTCCTTGTTTGACGGGAATATTCTGGCCACAGCATCGTGGTGGGAAAAGAGTCTCATCCTGGAGCGACGAACGAACCAGGCCAACGAGGCACTCTCGACAGTAGTCGTGGGAACAGGGCGCCTGAGATAGTGCAAGAGGCGGGAACCGGTCGTTGCAGGCGATGCACTCCTGCGTTTGAGGCGGCTTACGTGATGATGCCCAGCTCGATGACTCAGGCTGGCCAGAAGTTGCGTAGTCGAACCCGCCCAGATTCATTGATTTCAAGACATCGATCAAATCATCCTCATCCTCGTCCACTCTTGAGACTCTCATCCCCTTTTCAGCATCTGACCATGTTGCTGCGCTTGGATCTCTAGCCAGTCTGGCCGCATATTCACGATCTTTTGCAGCTTGCTCCTCTGCCAACTGAGCTTCTCTGATGAGCTGCCCGTCCGACTCAACAGCTCTCGCAATACTGAGGGCCATTACTTGATCAGATATCTGAGCTGTCATCACCTCAAGCTCATGGCGACATGCTTCGAGAGCAAGATCGGAATCTGCCACTTCGCCCTCGCGCTGCTTTCCCTTCTTGGACTGTTCCCATATGTTTAGGTCCTGATGCTGGAGCTGGAGGGCCAGCATTAATGACGAAGTATCCATGATCTCACAGGTCGGGAGTTATGATTTGCAGTGAGCGAGGGAAACTAAGTAAGAAAGTGCTGGTTAAATGTTACCGGCAGAGGGAGAGGACCGCATGTTGGGTAGTACAGGAATCTGGTGGGCCTCCCAAGTACCCCGCCCTCGCAAATTCGGAGCCACCAATGTATTGCACCAACAAGATAAAGCCCGCTGAGAACACTATTGGCTGATTGACTTAATGTGAAACGTGTCGCTGGGCTTATTTTTGGGATCCCAATGACCGCCTTGTAGCCTTGTGGTAGGACTGCACTGACTTCGCAAAAGCAGCGACAGCGAGTTCACCCCCTCAAATAAAGCAGCAGAATAAGCCTTCTGCTGGTGAAATTCTACATCCTAACTTTTTATTGTCACTGGTTCTGCAGCAGGCGGTAACGCAGGAGACTGCTTGGTAATGGGCCGCTGTGGTATAGCAACTATGCTGCATAAATATGTACAAAATAACAAATGTCCTATTTCTTCAACAACCCAAAGAATGGAGAGTCAGATGCCGTTGCATTAACATCTTGGTCTTCAAAGCTCCACTTGCCACTCTTGGCTTGTAAGTCCAAAGTTATTGGTGACAGGCTTGATGACAGTCTTCTTGCAGCCCTTGTTCAACTTGACCTTGTTAAAACGGTCCTCAATCCAGGGAAAGAAGTCAGCCTGAGATACTGAGAGAGCAAGGCCATGGTCCGTCTTATGGTAAAGTCTATACTCAGCAGTCGACTCAGGGTACTTCTTGCAAGTGGCATTGAAATCTTCTTCAGCATACTCAGCGTACGTCAAAATGTCATCATCTCCCTGGATAACAAGCATTGGTGCTGCGAGAGGGTGTTCTCCAGCACCGTTATAACGCTTCTGCCAGTCAACGAAGTCGGGATGCTCGACCCAGCTAGTGTTCTTGTACAGCTGTTTTACGGTAAGGCTACCATAGAGTGTACCTCCTGTATTGATACAGCCCTGGTCTGCAAGGGCGATTCGGCTGAGGACAATGTCGGTGGCGTAGTCTTCGACCTTGATGGACGGGTAGAGGCGTGAGATGGACTGTAGGAGGAAGATAGAGACAACATCGCCAGCTGGACCATCCTTTGCCCGGCGGAAGGATTCGGGAATAAGCTTGATGGGCTGGAGAGCCGGGGCAATTGCGACAGCACCGAGGAAACCGCCAGTTGCCTTGCCGGGCTTGGCCTCTCGCTCATCAGTTCTCCATGCAGTCATACCACCCTCACTGTGTCCAATGACAACCCATTCCTTGGTGATGCGTTTTCCGAGGGCTTTCCGTGCAGCCTGGAGTCCAAAGCTAACATCTGCAGCGTGGAGTGCACCAGATTCATACATGAAGCCCTGGGCAATATCACTGCCTTGTCCAGCATAGTCGGGGGCAATGACAACATAACCTTGCTGAACAAGGGCAAAGGGTCCAGTCCATTCATAGTACAGCGCTCGGTGATTTGACGGCGCACATTGACGCGTACCACCAGCAGTTCCATGGGTCCAGACAAGTGTACGGAAAGGCTTATCGTTTCCGAGAGGGTTCGAGTAAGGAGTCAAGACAAATCCAGTGGCTGGAATTGGCTTGCCATCAATGTCCTCGGTGATGTAGAAGAACCGAGACAGGGATACTCCGCCGGGCAGGGTCCACCTCTTAGAGGCTTGATCAGCGGGAACATTTTCCCACTTGACAAGATCACCAGCAGAGTAATCAGAGAGATTGGACGGGTTAGAGTAAAACTCATCCGTTGAGAGGTTTTGGTTGACCCAGCGGTTGGTCTCAACAGAGAGAGCCTTGCGGTACGCAAGTTGGCAGGCAACGTCGCAATGGTTAGGCTGGAGGGGCTCTTGAGTGGCGGCAGCAACGAGAGCGCCTGAAACAAGGATGTTGGTGATAAACTTTGGTAACATGGTGACGGTATGATTGCGAAAACTCAATCGAAACTGTAACTGTTGTTTGAGTTTGTGATAAAGTTATCTTTATTGCGAGTGGCTGCTCTTATTTATACTCTGGCAAAGGTTTATTCCCATACAAGCTCTCCTTAGTGCAATTGCCGTTATCTATCCCCGCTATTACCACCGATGCCATACTTAGAGTTCAAGAACTATGGGGTAGTGCTACTAGATCAGGAAGTTGGAGGCCCTGGAAGAATCACAGAAGCTTCCGACACGGTCAATCGTATAAACTGCCCCCACGCCTGTTGATAACATTGGCTGCTCTGGTTCATCAGTGACTAAAGGCCTGTTCGGCTGTGAACTCTAATGTGCTCCCCCGCCTTTTATCTGGTGAGCCTCTTATGCTTAATCCTGGCCGGCTTTGTGTAATATCCGAGGTTCTCCTCAGAAAGAGGAGATTCACGAGGATCATCCTAGCTTCGTGCAGATCTCCCATGGTTTTGGCGTTGTTTGCGCGGAAGAGCTAGACTAGATCAAGCAGTTGTAGGCGCTCTCGCTTAGCGGTTAGCCCGAAAATGGGTTGTTACGTATCTGGGCAGCCCACCAAAGCTCAACTAACCTATACTGAGGGACTGATCAGCAATGAACTATGGCATATATCGTATGTGAGCCAAGCTCGCTCTTGTTGTGATACTCATTTGATTCAAGATGATTACAGTCTGTAATGGTACTCATTACAGTCAAGCCGCATATATTAAACTGAGGAGATAATAGGAAGCGCTCAACACAAACCCGGATTATCCACCAAGACTCATTCGTTATACCCTCGGCCGATCCTACTGTATAATTTTCCTCTGCCAAGCTATCAAGGACTTGGGCCTGAGCCATTGCTAGCCCCAGTCATCCCACTTGTCGTAACAAATAGATAATGCACAGCCCGTCCCACTTTTCGTATACAAGACCAAATGCCAATAATGGCTGCGCGTGTTACTAGGCAAAAGCGAAATATTGGTGGTTATGTAACATGGATTAAAATAAACGCCGGCTTCTGTGTATGGCTGTCGAATATCGTGGCTCGGTCAGACTCAGCACACTGCTTGCGACAGGCTGTCTCGTAAATTTCTTCCAATTGTTAATTTGGCTTAGATATGTCCGTGGTAAAGGAGGTCAAATTTTGGTAAATTCCAGCACGCTTTTAACATGGTAAGTAGGGATTACAAAGGGGAAGCGTCATACAATCTGGACAATCCTGCATCCCCCAACATTAATGATCAAAGACAATGCGCAGAGCCGCACCGCTGCACAAGAGATCAATTGATATTAGAAAGTAACAAGAGCACTACTTATGAACACAGTTATCACTCAATCCACAGCCCGTCGATAGCTGAGCCGTCTTCAGCTTAGACTTCTTCTTCGAGCCTCCAACACAAGGACAACCCTTCTTGTGAACCTTCTCACCCTTGTCGTCAACCTCTGCCTTTCCAGCTCCCTCATCAGCACAAATACAGACGGTAGAAGCAAAAGCACCACCCTCTGTGCTTGGGCCCTGAGGCTGATACCAAGGAGGACAGAAATCAGGAAGTGTAGGCATTGTCTTGACTCTACCGTAGTCATTGGTGCCAACCTTGTAGTCCGATTCGCCGAAACCATCGAAGCGAATCTTCCATGTCATGGGAAAGGGAACGAACTCGTCCCAAGTTGGGGTGAGATACGTGTCAGTCTGCGGCCGCAGGTTGCCTTCGGTAACAATGTCCTCTGCCTCTCCAGGGCCTTTCAGCTTCTTGGCCTGTTGCTGAATCCAGCTGACTCGTCCAGGAGCCATGTAGTTGGCGTAGCCTTCAGGAGTAGAGTCAAGATTGATCTTCATGAGCTTGCCCTGCGCATCGTGACCGCGACGCGGGTTCTTCATCTGAGCCACGAACTTGATCATCGAGGTCAGAGAGATCGTGACAACACGTCGGGGTGCAAAGACGCCGAACTTATCAGCGATGCTGAGCTGAGACATCAAAAGCTCCCGCTTCTCTTTGTTGTTCTTTACTTCAGGCTCTTCACCAGCCTTGGCCTGTGGAAACTGGTTAGTCCGTACTCTTGACAAGTGGATAGTGGCATAAACTTACAAGATCGAGGATAACAGCTTCACCTTCCTTGATAGTAACTTGTTTTCCTCCTTTCACACCAGCAAAGTTATATGTGCCTTCCTTTTCCGCCTTGCGAACAATGGGCTGTCGAACGGTGATTCGAGCCATTGTCTGGACCATCTTCTCAAGACGCTCATCCTCGTTTGGCTTATCACTGAAGACGCACTCCTGGACTTGAATCCATTGTGGACGACCGCTGTTAGGGCCCAGAAGCATAAAATGTGGACGACCATCAGCCGCTGCATAGAGGTCCCTCATGTAGCCGTCCAACGTAGCAGTGAACTATAACTGTTAGCATATCCATCAAACCAAGCACTGAAGGAACCTACCGAGACGACTGCATTGTAAGCAAAGTCGAGACAAATGAGAAGAAGAATAGCAGCCGCTTTGCTCTGTTCCTTCTCATAACCCAAAACCTGCTTCGCAACAAACACTCCCAGGTCATGCATGGCATTAGTCTCCTTCTTGCCAAACAAGGCCCTGGTGATGTCCCACTGCCCAGCCTCCCAGATAGTTCCTCTCTGGGTCAATTCGATGAGCTTCTTCATGGAAGCCTTAAAAGCTTCACGACGCTGCAACCACTTGGTCTCGTCAGCGTTATACGAAAGGAAGATCTGGCAGTTTGTGATGTGCTGATAAATCTCATTCTCGCTGTACGTGTCCTTGGCCTCGGTGGGGGTCTTAAAGAGCTTGTTGCCGAAGCCAAGGAAATCTGCGACATATCGAGTAACAACAGGAATGGCAAAGCTATGGAGGGTCAGTTGGATCTGGATGTCAAATTGTAGAAATAAACTCACTCTCGAGTAGCATCGATCTGGAATGTCGAGTTGGTCATAGAGATCGACTCCCTTTTGACAATCTGTCTCATTTCGTTGTCAAGATACTTCTTCAGGTCTGCTTCCACATCCTTGACGTAATCGTCAATCGCGGATGTGTACTCAGGTGCCTCCTTCCCAGGCACTGTAGTCAACACGTCTCTGACTACTTGGGGAAGGTTTGCCTTGTAGTAGTATGCAGGGTTGGTGAAATTCTCAGCCTTGTCGCCTTGCAGGATGATCTTGACGTCATCAAACTTGCTGAGATACCACGGCTTCTCTGGTTTCTGTACTGGGGCAGCAACAGCGACCTTGGGGTGATTAACTGTCTCCTTGAACCAATCACCATAGCCTTGAGCCTCGGCGTAGATACCGTTCTGCTTGGCTGTGTAGAAAGGATGGAAGAAGCGGATGGTGTTGGAGGGGAACCACCCTGGGAAAGCACGTTGGATGAGGCGGTGGAAGACTGAACTCTTGCAAACCTCGTTATTGGGAGTGACCTCCTTCATGCCCCAAGAAGTCAAAGAGTTGGTGTTCCAGTCAACAGTGTAGAAGCGATCGGATCGAACAAGGGTGATGGCATCTGAGAAGATGGCTGACCAAAGAGCAGAGCTTGACTCACTTGGACCGGGGTCCAAGCCCATGTATTCGTCGGATTCACAGAAGATACCAGGATATAGCTCAATCTTGTCAGGATGCTCATAAAGATCTCGGAGTGCATTCTGGATCTCAGCGTTCTTTGTGACGCTCTCAAACGACTGGTGTCTGGGAAGACCGAAGAAGTCTCTGAAGTCATTCAGAGTTCCACATTCCCATCTACGAGCTTGAAGAATGCCCATGATCTCAACCGACTTGAGGCACTTGGGAACGTTTCGTGGACCAAAGTTGGAGATGGGGTCATCCATGGCGGAAGTAAGCTCCTCCAGCATCTGACTGTCGTCAAAGAGGTTGGTAATGGCGTTGCGAGTGAAGTTCCTGGACTTGGTAACCTTCTGTGGCTCGATATTGGAAGATGTACCGTTCAAAGCGATGCCACTGTCTGATGTGTTACCAGATGACCCGGCTCCCTTTGCAGGTGCCTTGTCGTCATCGTCCTCGGGGATACCAAAGGTGACCTCCCATGGCTCAGGCTCCCTCTTACCATACTTGTGATCCTCAGCAGCCTTCTGCTTGACAGCAGCCATGGTACCCAAAAACTCGGGGAGAGAAGTATTTTTCGGATCTCTGAAGTGTAAGACGCTCTTCATAAAGTCTTCAGTGTATTTCTCATCCTTGAGAGAGATGGCACAGTGGAAGCGGTAGAGAAGGTTGAACTCGACGGTGACCTGGTTGCCAATACCACGGCTCGTCTTCTTCTGATCAAAGTCGGCGCGAGGATCAAGTGTGAAGTTGGTGTCGAACTGGTGGAAGCCCATAAGCGCCCTCAAGTAGTCGTGGACTGAGATCTGGATGTACATGCCGCACGTGATGAGGCGAGCCGTGTTGAAGAGATCATCATCTTGCTTGTTCCAAGCTGCTTCCCAAGCATCCTTGAACTCATCGCATGCCGCTTCAAAGTCCTTGGCGGCTTGATGATCGTGATCCTTCAGCGTCAACGCCTTCTTCTTGAGTAGAAGCTTGAGTTCGTTGGTCAACTCTTCCAGGTCTTGGTTCAGCTGGGACTTGTTGAACTTGTCAATCTCTTCCAGAGCGGTTTGGCGAGCCTTCTCGGCTTCCTCTCGCTTCTTCTTCTCCTTCTCTGTCTCACTAGGCGTCTTGGGCGGAGCGTATGGTGCATCGCCAGGCCTAGCAGCGCGGACCTGTCTCCAGAGATCCTCGTACTTCTTGCACATCTTCTCGACTTTGTCTCGTATTGTCTCATCCAATGGCAGCTTTTGCCCATACTGGTCCCTGTCGGGAAGATGCTCCATGATCAAAGAGACAAGCTTGGTCTTCTCGTACATGGCAGGAACTCTGAAGCGGCCATTCTCGTTGATGCGGAGAAGTTGTCTGGCAGCATAGTTATGATAGCGGTTGTACATAACGAGCATGATGCAGACGCCAGGTGGCTGTCGAAGGAGACGGTCCTCAGCAAACGTGTCGGGCTTCAAGAGACCAAGCTTGAACTTGTCATCTCGAACCTTGCGTTGCATCTCCGTGGTGTATCCATAGAGAGGGGATAAGTCGAGATACGACGAACTATCAGAGATATTCTTGTCGTTGTCGTTAGTTCTAAAGATGTCATGGATAATGATGGTTGCGTGATAGATGAGCATGGCAGAGAGTCCAGACTGGCTTTCGCGGCCACCCTCTTCTCGTGCCATGAGCTTATCAAAGAGATCAGAAGGATCAGGGAGAGCTCCCAAGGGCGCAGTCTTTGACGGGACAGTCTTGGCGTATGGGGCACCAGCTTGACCGAGATGGGGATTCATGGCGCTGTTGAACTTGCCATCGGCAGTTCGATACTGGAAAGCATCGCCAAGGTACGTCAAAGGCGCTGAAGAAATTAGCATACGTCATCAGTCTGTCCCAAGTTTGTGTAAACCTACGGTGCAGCATCTTGTCGTATTTGTCTTTGACTTGGCCATCGATCAGCTTCTGGCGTTGGACACTGTAGTCAGAAAGACTGCCAGCTATCGTCGCAAGACTCTGTCCCTACGCATTGTCAGCACGCAGAGTCATTGAATACAGGGCCAACTTACATCAAGCCCAGTGCCTTTAATGATGCCATCTGCCGTTCTCTTCAAGGCGGGCCAGTTGCTGGATTTGGAGAACACGGATTTGACATCTTCCCATAAGCCAACCTTGGGGGCAATGGGGTTCTACAGACGTTAGTGAGTGTGATACAATGTCGGCAGTGATACATACTCCAATGAGCTTGTCGCCGTGATACTTGGCATACTTCTCAGCTTCTTTCTTGTTTCTGAGCTGCAGTGTGAGTTGCATCAAGTCCTCATCTTGCTTGCTCATCACGGGATCACGTGAGGGGTGAGAGTGACCATTCATGATGACTGTCAGGAATGTTCTGTGGTATTGCTCAAAACAACACGAGAAGAAGAGGGGAGCGGGAGATACACTTGGTGACAGTGGTTTGTGCACACTCTTTTGAACTAAAGACAAGGAGATGGAATGAACTGAGATAGTGTGAAATCAGAGAATGTTTTGTGATGCTTCCTTTGAGCTGGTGCAGCCTGGGGCCCTATTATCAGTCAATGCAGATTGGGCATCCGCGTGGAGATTGTGAATGCACTGTAAAGACAAACTATCGATCAGACCCTGCCTCGCTTACTCCGCTCTATCACACCCAATCTTCGGGCATCGTTATCCCATATCTCGGCATCTGCAACGCCAAGAATATCGCATTCACTATGTTTCTGGTTAATCCCCTCATAATTCTCGAGCTGACGAACCTTGCATGCCGCGTGGCTGACATTTGCATACTGCTCATTCGTCATCGTGACCTTTCTTAGTCTGCCGCTATTGATTTCATGCATTTAGTCCTCCAGCTATCACAAAAGTCTAGGTAGTCTTGTTTACCAAAAACGACTAAATCAGATCATTGAATACAGAGTTCAGAGCTGAACATGGACACGCATACGAGCAGCGCTTATCACGGCTTTAACCCAATGCCGCATCATTATCACATTCCCCGCTCAGCCACTTGGGAGTCCATCCACTGAACTCTCCACACGGCCCGTTGCGGCTGGCTGACCGCTAACAGAACTAAATTAGCGTCTTGTCCAGACTCGAGAAGTGCTCAGGCCACCTCCAAAGCTGAAAACTCGTGCACGGTTACCCGTTGGTGAGATCAGCATCATGATATTCCTCTTCCGGCGGTTCCAAGGCCTCCAAATGCCATTGTGGCAGGAGACACTGTACTTTTTTTGTGCAGTAATGCGCCAAGCACTACCCCGTAACCCGGTTATCCACCGTTCAGGTATCTGGCGCTTATCGTGAGGCTGTGATCCCCTGCGGATGCATACCGTGCACCTATGAGAGACCTAGCTGCAGTAGCGTTACCTAAGTGGGTGAATGTGCTGCCAGTTTCAGCAAGCCACCAGACATAAGCAGTAATGCAGCTCTTGCATCCTATTCCTTCCCGTCCCCCGCGTATACGCGATGTCTCAAACTCTGGCTTCAGTAGTGCGGTTGCTCTTGGGACTATTGGAAATGCTCAGCGCTCAACTGGCCGCCACAAATACCACGCTACAGGTCTAGACCTCAGTGCAATTAACCTCGAAACCATTGGTAATTGATAACTGAGGCTCGCCAGTGAACCTGTAGCTTGTTCCCCTCATAGTATAACAGCTCGTATTGATTCAAGGAGCAACAATCCCACGTCCCTCTGCTGTTGCAAAATCAGTTCATTTGCCTTCCCTTATTCATTCTCCATCTCTCCACGACTCTCAAAGCCCATGTCGGTCATCGTTCCAATGCCTCCCTCACTCGCCGTTGGAGAATTTGCAAAAGCTCCTCCCGGCGCCAGCAGAAGTCCCTGCCCGGTCGTGAATGCTCTTGCAAACCATGGCTATCTTGAGCGCAGCGGACGCGGCATTCTCATGGACGATCTCAATGCCTCAATGAAGCACGTCGGCATGAGTTCTCTTCTTGGCTCCGTCTTTGCCATACCCACCTACTTCGAGTACCAAAACCCAGCCAAGGCATACATGAAAAAGCCTGTTAGCACTTGGGAGAGGATTTGGTCCCTCATAAAGAACCCTTACTCCTTCTTTGACTACTTCGGTTGCTGGAATTCGAAGCAGATCAGTGATGGAAAGAAGTATCTCAATCTTGTCGATCTCGCCTCTCACGGCGCTATCGAGCATGACATCTCTCTATCACGAAGAGACATTGCTCAGAAGCAAGGAAACAATGATCCTCAAGAAGACTTGATCGAAGAGATGCTGGACTATTCTTTTGATGGTGAAACTCTCACCATTCAAGACCTTGCCCGGTTCATCAAGGCCCGCATCTCACGTCAACTGGAGGATAATCCAGAATTGGTTTATGGACCAGCTGAACATCAAGTCAACTGCGGTCAGATCGCCTTGATGATGGGCTGTTTTGGAGATGGCAAGACGATTCCCGTCAAGTATGTCAGAGCTATCTTTGAAGAAGAGAGACTGCCCATTGACGAGGGCTGGAAGAGGAGATCATGGTGGACAATGGGTCTCGTCGAGTTCTTTGGTGCTGTCAAGAAGTTGGTCAATGCTGTTGGCGTGGAGTTTTAGTCATCATGTCATTAATGGTATTATCAATTTTATTATTCTGTACAAATATGATTCCACTTGTGAACAACGACCAAAAGGCAAGCTCACGTGCAAACTTTTCCTCTAAACAACATAATCACTGGGGAACTGCCTAAGACTTGCTGCATAATTACCAATGCCCCGTCACTCGAGAAAATCTCCTAAGATAACTTTGTATTTACTCCACAATGATCGGCCGCTTGGAGGGCCTCAATTTCAGGAGCTCCGATACGAGCCCTGTCTTCTTCCGGACCAAATGGACTTTTGGAAAGATACCATGTTTCTGAGAGTCCATAAATGCTCAAATTCTACAGAACAGCCAGCCACTGAAAGAGTACTAAGCCCAAAATGAGCACGGCCTACCGTAAGCTAGCGCTGAGGGGTAACCAGCTATTGCAAAAGCTAATGCAGGCCGGGGGCAGGCGCTAAAGCCAATATTGCAACCCTGGACGCTGTAGCCAAAAACGTCTTGGGGATTGTAATTTTCTCAGTTCAAGTGAACATGATAGTGAGCGAATTGTGAGCTATCGTTTGGTGTCATTAGATACAGCTGCGTCGAGATTTTCAGCTCCCTCCACTGTCCCTGCAACAGTCAGATTGGACCTCAACCGGTCAGCGGCTTGTCCAGTGGCGCACTGCAAACTTCCAGTATAATCTCAGCTGGAGTTCCTGAAAGAGTTAGGACCCAAAGGGCTGTGCACAACCAGGACCTTACCTGTGTATTGTGACGAGTGCCAGTCTGGCTTACAGTGCGATCACAACTTTGTCCAGTGGCTTCTATGCATGAAGCCTCGAATGTAAATGCTGGCCGCTCCCTCGCGATCGTTCAAGGCTATCTTACTATAACAACGGGTTCCTCTTTCGCG
Organism: Fusarium globosum; assembly: GCA_013396165.1. NCBI lineage: Eukaryota > Fungi > Ascomycota > Sordariomycetes > Hypocreales > Nectriaceae > Fusarium > Fusarium globosum. The sequence continues at coordinate 24,135 of JAAQPF010000359.1, forward strand.
TGCAAGTGAAAAGGTTCAGTACGGCTATCAGCAAGTATTCAGTTCATTTTTCTAACTTTACTTTACACATAGTCACAAACAACTTCTTTCTCGTCATCACTTCCTCGAGACTTCGATAAGCACACAAATATGTCTTCCCTTCATGCCTATCTCCCAGCCCTCAAGGGTATCGCCATCGCTGGCAGTCTCATCAACGGCGGGACCATGACATCAGGTTACCGTCTTCTCCCCTCAGTCTACCCAATCGTCCAAAAGTCGCCCAAAGACGCTGCGAAGCAATGGGAATACTTTTACTGGTCCATGTCAGCCACTGTGCCATGGGTTGACCTGACCACAATCATTGTGATCGGCACTATCGCCTACGGAGAATACAAGGAAAACAGCTCTGCTCTGTCTTGGAAGATCTGGGCTACCGCAGGAGGACTTATGCCCCTCGGTTGGATCTGGGTTCGAAAGGTGATGCTCGGCCCGTCTTACAAGCTTCTGGACATTGCGGACTCAAAGTCTTCAGAGACTGAACCTTTGAATACCAGTGCGAAGAATGTCTTGGACCTCATGCAGGAGTTCAATGCGCAGATGGCTGTGAGGATGATGTTTCCGTGGGTTGTTGGTGGACTCGCGCTCTGGGCTACCCTGGGCCTTTAGAGGATGTTTTGAAGATGTTAAATCGCGCGGAGCATGGTACTTATATGTGCAGCGGCAGTATGCTGGAGTGCGATGTCTAGAGTAATAGCATTGCAGAGTATTCGGAGAGTTTGATTTGCAAATCACTATAGCCTGTTTCGTCTATGAATAAAGATGCAAAAATGCTTTGACCTGTTCTTTGTGCAAAATGCTGCGTTTGATCGTCCGTTTGCTGTGCCACCTCTGTACGATGTTGTCCGTCATAGCGATAGGTAGATGGAATGGCATGGTCAATGTCGTTCTTGATGCTCGTTTTTTTCGTTTGGCACACGTCTTGGACGAGTTTATTCATCGATTACAGATAGGTTTGTTTATAGGATAGCCTGCAGCGAACTAACGGTTGTATGAATCGGTATTCTGATACTTCTAGACCGCAACCGTATAAGCGACACATACTACACTTAGGTCAAAATTCTCAGCAGCATCGTCCTTCCATGGCCCTGGAGCGATCAACAGACCAGGATTGTCCGCGGGGTCGGCACTTTTAGACGCCGACGATCTAAATCGCATCTAGTTAGTTTTGTTTATCCCTTGCTCTGGTTAGAACTTTATCTGATGATTAAGCGGATAAAAGCCGGGATGCGGGCCTTCGCTGGTGCAACATCCTCCGGCGTTTTACTGCATTCAGTAAGACGAGTTGACCGGAAGCAACCAAGTGCCGACTCCGAAGAAATAAGATTAAATCAATACCGTCAGATTTACCCCAACGAACCTTGCACCATCAATTGAATCGTCTCTGAGCCTCAAATTCGACGATATCACCAGAGGCAGGAGACTCCTTAAGTATCAGCCGCAATGTCGGAGTCGCCGCCAAACAATGGCTTCGTCGGGCGCGTCCGCGGCGCGTCGCTATCCATCATCAATGCCAACCCGCAGCTGGGCATGTGGCAAGCCACGGGTACCGCCATCGCACAAGCCCCCAATCTCACTGAACTCCGCGACGCCGAATCTGGCGGCGATAAGATCGAATTCAACGCTCAAGGCCACTCTGCGCGTTACGCTGTCCCCGAGCCAGACGGCGAACTCACGCTGGTCAGGACAGCGACGCTCACCCGCAGACCCAGTGTGATCCCAAAGTTTGACAAGGACCCTTTCACCGAGGAGCCCGTCGCAATTCCTGAGGAGGTAGACGTGGAGCAGGGTTCGTCGAGGGAGGAGACTATCACCGAGGCACCTAGAGAGCACCATCACCATCATTTCCATCTGCGCGAAAAGCACCGACAGCGATTGGAGCGACGGAAAAGCCTATATGAGAAGCACAAGGCTGATGAGAAGGAGAAATGGGGACCAACGATCATGAACGGTCTAAAGGCCTTTTGGAAATTCTTTCTCACGCCATCTGGCTTCCTCATCACGCTCTATGGTCTCAATATTGTGGTAAGTAGCCCTTGTCCGGCTATTCCGTAAGATCAGCTAGCTAATCGACGTTCTACAGGCATGGGGCGTAAGTGGATTGATGACTCGATATCCTTCTGTTGTACACTTCTAATCCTTCATTTCTAGGCAATGCTCTTCTTCCTCCTGCTCAATGTCGCGCCAGCCATGAACCATCCCAGCGCCAACGACAACAACTCAGCGCGTAAGAAATGGCTTGAGATAGACAGTCAGATCCTCAACGCCCTTTTCTGCGTCACGGGCTTTGGTCTTGCCCCGTGGCGCTTCCGCGACTGGTACCGCTACACACGCGCTGTCTTCTGGAAGGATGTCCCTGCCATGCAGAAGCTTACAGAACAAAACAAGGCCTGGTTTCGACCTCCTGCCTGGGCCACGGAACAGGACACAAGCCCGGCTGACTCGACTACTCTTCCTCGTTCAACAACATTTACTGGTGAGAAGGCGCCTCCGACACCGCTTTGGAAACTGGGATTCACTATCTATATGATGGTGCTGAATACATTCCTACAAGCTGTTTTGTGCTATTTCATGTGGGGTTATAATCGTATTGATCGTCCCGTAAGTTCACGTCTTCTAAATCCCCCAAGCAATTCGAGGCTAACGTACTGACTTCATACAAAAGAGCTGGGCTACTGGTACTTTCATCGGCCTAGGTTGCGGCACAGGATTATTGGCTGGACTGATGTCGTGGTGGGAGGGCCGCAAGGTCAAGAAGATTGAGGGACCCGAAGTTAAAGTCGTCGCTGTATGACGGGATCATAGTGCAGAAGGTTTTTTCCAAGTCTTATAGAATTTTAATTTATGTAGTACCTGTAAAGTTTAATGTAAGTCTCTGAGCAAGAACTCTTAAGAGAGCAATTCGAATACGATAAATAAAAGCAATAGTTGCATTAAGGTCATAGTCAATACTTTTGTGTGACCAGCCAAACAGCATCGATCGGGGTAGCTGCGCATTTTGCACATCGACGCGTAAGGCTATGGGAAGTGCTGAAAATGGCGATTGCATGGTCATTCCTTGACAATTTAAGTATACTACGTAGGGGATATAAAACACCGTCAAGACGATTGAGCAGATGGCCACGCCTTCATTGTTGCAAATTCCACTAAATTGATGGTCCAGGTTAAGGGGGAAGAAATTGCGCGCGAATGGCCAAATACGAAATACGCGTATAGCAGGGACCTCCGCGTATTAGGCATTATACGGGCCAACGCAAATGACGTTGCTGTGGATTCGCTCCTATTCACTATTCTATACTAGCAATTAGTTCACTCCGGTATTAGCACAGTACAAAATGCATCAGAGAGAATCTCGAGTAATGTGATTAATATATCTATACCCAGTAGCAGTCAACCCATATTATAGAGAATGAAATTTCTCAGTAATAGTTTACATGTAGATAAGATTCTTTTTGGGCTAGTCTGTATTCATAAGCCAGATGTTAAAAATGGGAATAGAAGTCTTAAGCTACCATTCGAGAAAGCTGTGCCCTGCAAGTCTCGAGAGACAGTACGAAGCTTATAAGTACCGGCCTTGCCAAATCTTTCATTGTACACACGAAGGCGCGTAATAACTGCAAGATATCAATATCCAGAATGAATTGCCGCCAGTTACTCATACTGAGCTGCGTAGGGAGACCACTGGCACTTTCAAGCTCTCAGCTTATTATGTCGACCAATAAAGCGCAACATGTCCCACCAAATCCAGAACCTATTAGCCTTTCAACACTTCCCCTGCCACCAGTTGCACCAAGCAATGATATTGGCGCTTGCACGTCAGAAGTAAATCGAAATGGCACTGGATGCATGACTCTTGCTTCGAACGCGGACTTCCAAGCGGGTGGCTTCTTACCCGATGGAAAGCATGTTTTGGTCCACGTCACCTTTACAGGCGCTCCGTCATCTCCGGACTCATCCAGCATTTACAATGGCAGTCAGATCATCGTCGTCAAGACCGATGGCAAGGTATTCCCGAGTGGAAGTTCATGGAAGTGTCTTGTGGACTCGGTGAGAAAAACACAAGAGGAATGAACCCAACATATAGCTACCCCCAAGCATTTGGCGACGGAAAGAGAGTTCTATTTGGTGCTTCAATACTCGACTGTGGAGAGCATGAACTGGTTGATGCGGCCTGTACACCCGAACGCACTCATGTTTATCCCGTACGGTGGAATCAAAGTCCTGATGGGACCGGGGAAGGCGGCGCTATTCGGGAACTGCGTTTGCACCCCGACGACGTCCATCTTGGGTTCAATGCTTTCACAACTAACGGTCAAAAGATCGGTCAGTACGCGTATTTCGGAAGATTGGAGTTCAACGCGGAGCCAGCGGTGGGCATACCACTTGTCCCACGTTACGATCTCATCAAAGTCACCCGACTCTTCAACCCAGAAGCGGACCAACCTATTGCGATGCGTGGTAAGCACATCACCATAAATCGGAACGCCATAACTGTAGGCGAGCTTCGTGGTTTCAGCGGCAGGGGAACTGAAGCTACGTACATCGGCTATCCGGCCGAGTCCTCCAACATTGATGTCTTCGCTGTTCACTTGCAGACTGGCAATGTCCGGAGACTTACAACCCACCCAGAATACTGCGATCCTATTGCTATCTCCCCTGACGATAATTGGATGGCGGTTTTGGATACACGGGGAACAGACCGTCAAATGTGGCTCTCTGGCATGAGACATATTCCACCTATTACCGACCTTCTCAGTACATCAATTACAGCGTCGACAAGGAACAACGGTCAGAGGCGATTTTTCAGGCCGTATCTTTTGGATAGGTATGGGGATCGCGGGGAATACTTTGGGCAGAAGATCAATGGGGAAGGGGAGGGTGTTCCTGGTAGTGGCGACTATAATGACCCGGAGTGGAATGCAATGGCTGACCCGACATGGTCTCCGGACGGCACCCAGGTTGTGTACGGGGAGGCTCAAACACTTCCACCTGCGTGCGGGGGGCCAAAACCGCTTCCATGCTATCCGTCTAAGGAGTCAGGAGGTAGACGAGTGCGTGTAGTATTGGCAACTCTTACTACTCGTGAGCCCCTTGATCTTCCTCCAGTCGACCCCGTGTCGGATGAGGTACCATGGGGCGTCGAGTACTCTCCAGGAGAAATCGATCCACAGCGTTCCGAGCCAATACCTGGGAACTATACACTTATGGGGCTCAGTTGTGGATATGCGGATGTTGAGATCGTGAGGGGAGATGATGCATCTATCAATGAGATCAGTGTAGCCTATCATCACTTCTCAGATGATGGATCAACGTTTCTGTCAGGATCAGAAACAGTTCGCGCAACGTTTCCATCTCTGACGCTCAGCCATGTCGATTGGTATTCTGACCTGACGCAAACTGGTAGCTCAAAGAATACTAAGAAGACAAGCCCGGGTGGCTTTCACCTCACTATTGACATTTTGAAGAACATATTCCAGGCAAATGGGACCATGAACACCACAATCGATGGCCATCTCTATACACAGCCTGCGAACGGGACCTGAGAAAACGGGGACAAACAAGCACTCGGTAGCATGTTGAAGAGCCTTGAAAAGCTCTTGTTAGACTTTTTCTATTAATACATACATCCGATTATGTTTCCAAGTGTCCGATGATGGAGATACCTTATGATATACCCACTAAAGCTCTCCGTAAGCTTTGAGTAAACTATACGCTATGCAGGGGATACTCGTCCACCGTATATCTAGGCTTTTCGGCCCGAAGATTGTTGATTACCTGGCTAGGGTGAAAGACATTGAAGAGAATAGCAACAAAGGACATGAGCGTCGCATCAAAGATATAGATCCAATACTCTTTAGACTGCAGTGCTCCGTCTTTCCCAAGAACATATTCTGCGACACGGAAGACTGACCGAATAAGGATAAAAAGGCTCGAGGCGTAAAGGATGAAAATCAGCTTTTCCCAAGGAGTGTTCAGGACAAGAGATCGAGAAGTCGGACGAGAGCGAATCCGCATGTGAAATACAACCGTGACAACCATGAAGAAGCCAAAGAAGACGATCTGAATGAGCAATCCGCCAACGATCATGTTCTCACCCATCTTGACCTTATCTTTATCCTTTGCTGAGGCGAGCATACCGCCACCTCCGCTCTGCGCCAGGAAAGATAGCACGTCGCCGATGACGAAGACCTTGGTCAACCACTTCGTTCGAATCAGGGATAAGTGGCCAGCATCCAAGAGAAATATCAACCGGCCCAATATCATGTAAATAGACGCGGCGAGGAGTGCAGGACCGAGGAGGAGCAATATCGACTGCATGATGTACGGGTTCTTGGTGTAGTCCGGAGCTTCGTTTGCGGAGAGTGCACGGCCGACGTAGCCGAATGCCTCAACTGTGGAGAGTCAGCATTCTTTCATAGATGTCAAGACAGGGGTACTTACAGAGACAGCCGATGAGAAATGGGATAAAGTACCATGTTCGATGCCGGAACATCTGCCATAAGTGAACAAGAGCAGAGGTGGTGAATATGATGACAAATGCGGCTGCCGCTGGTAAAGAGGGCTCGTAATTGTAGAACGTAAAACCTGCCATTGCTATTTTGAGAGAGTGATAGTGGAGAAAGAAGGAAACGATTGTGGAGTATGAAGTCTTATGCAAATGAGTGCGATTTATTCTGTAAGGACAGGTAAATGGATGAGAAAGAGAAGGAAATGCAATGAATAGTAAACAAACTAAAGGAAATGTAAGATTAAAAGCACATAATGGGAAAACAGCAAAGATTATTTATACTTATTGCTGAAGTACTTATAGAAAGTATTGAGGAGTTGTGTATTAAAATACGCGGACTTGGCCCCCGAATCCATAAGAGCGCGCACCTGACGCGGCAAGTTCCTCCAGAAGAGGGGCACTGGACTTCAAATGTCTTAAGCTTATCTTAAGCCCTTTGACTAGCCATTCAGTTTGCAGTACATGCCAGCATCAATGAGCTGAGGTACGGATACTGCGGATGATCCGTTTGCTATACACGTATAGCCACTACACTACCAGCAGGGATATCTGGGCTCGTATAAGTGGGACAAGCTTCGCGTATCACCATTGATGTTAAACGAGCTGGAAATTTCTGACTGTGATAATTCTGTATCAGGGATAAATAATGCGATTTCTGCTCTCAATTGCCTGCTTTCGATGGGCTAGGCTACCCTTCTCTCATGCAACCCGAATGCTGTTGATATCTGCTGCAGCCCTTCTGACACGCATCTCGAGCCTTTGGCTAGAATTTCCAACTAGCAAAAGTACAAAAAGGGAGAAAATGCCAAAGTCGCTAATCGCCAGGGTATATACGGTATACTTGATACGCTGCTGTAGTTGCTATTACGCGGCTGGCGGTATCAATCCATAATGTACCAGATCTTGAGCTCAGCCTCATCTCCGACAAACCGTCCATTTTCACTCAGCCTCTGGCTAAGACACGTCATCTATTTATAGTATCACCGGATGCGCGTTCAAGAAGTGTCTGAGCTCCATCATTATTAGCCCGCCAGAATTCCAGAAGGGCCGAAGAAAATAAGGATGAGCCATTGAACCAGAGAGATTGTACTGCATTGACAGCCCCAGAGCCCGTTCGCCATGTTAGTCCATTGCGACTAGCCGAATAGCACTTCCTTCCCGTTGATGAGAAAACAGTGGAATGTACGTACGTACAATAGCGAAGACTTTGGCCTCGTTTTTCTTTATATTTCTCTTAGCAACTTGGTGTTCTTTCAAATTGAAATTTCTGTGAGATTTTGAAGCCTGAGAAACGTCTCAAATGAGCCTTTGTTGGCACAATAGCTGCTCAGGCAGCCTAGGAATTCCTGTTTCTGGCGCAGAGTAACTCGCAGTACCAGAGCCAGTCTTGTAGAGTACCTGGATTGGGTAAATCCCGTCGTATATCAAGAACCTATCTTGAAGGTTACTCTCGTGGCCTCTGCTAATACAACGCCAAGGCAACAACAACATACGTACTTCGACGACCTCATTGGAGCTCAACCTGCGGCATAGATCTCTACTACACGTTATTGCTTGGACTACACATTTCATAGACTTAGTCTCCTTACAAAGGTTCCACTGCTTATCTACAAATTACTGTCAATCCATGCTGGAAAGATAAAGTGGTAGTATTAGATCATTCATGCCCATGGTACATATCCGCTAGTCCAGCCGACTGGGCGGGTAATGTTCCCGCTATCCGCAAGGCAACTCCTGGTGCGCCGAACATCCCTAGCTTCCTGCTCGCACCAATATCGCGCAGGATTAATTATAAGCTTAATTTAATCTCAGTCAACTTTTCTAGATTTATCGAAGAAGGATTGAATAGAGTATACCTCAATTTTGTACAATGTCAAAGAGACTTTGCTCTTGGTTTTCTTATTCTTGTCCCATGCGTCTACAGCAGTTCGACTCCTTTGACCCATCAGAGGCCAGCGCACTCGAATCTCTACAGACGCATACCTTAATCAGTACCCCAATAGGTTCCCCGATACAAAATACGACTTTCCAAGTGTACGGTCAAAGTTGGCCGCCGTGGTCGGACTGCCAAGTGATAACAGTGGATCACAGAGCTTGGCGATACACCAAATCGCGGGGTTCCAAGTCGACCTTTATCTTATTCGACAATGATAATCACTTACTAGTATCAAGAGGGAAGCTCAGTGTAACACCGGTACTTGGCTCGGAGGGGTTCCAATAAATATAAAGGAAGAAAACATGCGTCTCAAGAAGCCTTCTCCCGTAGACAACGATGCATTCTCTTGTGTTTTCAACACTCCTTTCGGGAGTCGCAGCGCTCTCTTATGCAGGAAACAAAGTCCCTTTTGAGGCAGATCCTCCTCAAATTGCCGCCAACTTTCCGGATGTAGACCAAAAGCTCTACTCTCCAGCCTTCATCAATCCTGAGAATGTCGCTCCAGGCTTCGCAAATGGCACATCAGCACCAAACTCCCAAAGACGCTGGAACAGTTCTTGTGGACGCTGGCATCGCGCAACGAGTGGATGACATATCACAATCCTGTCTTTACTTCTGAAGAGGGACGCTCGATTCCATATGTTGTTTTGTCTGCATCAAAATCGCTCTTGCAGACATCGCCAGTGGGTAACACCACTAACAAAGTCCGAGTTTGGCTGCAAGGAGGGGTTCATGGGAACGAACCGGCTGGCGAAGAAGGACTTCTTGCACTCCTCGGTAAAATGGATGCTGAACCAGAATGGGCACTTGGACTTCTGGAAAAGCTCGATATTATTGTTCTTCCACGATACAATCCCGACGGATCTGCTTATTTTCAGCGTCTCCTCGCGACGAGCTTTGACCCCAATCGAGACCATACCAAGATGGCTTCGCAACAGACCATGGACGTCAAACAGTTGAACCTCAAGTTCAATGCTCATGTGCATCTTGATTGCCACGAGTATGGAGCCCGGAGAGGGTTGACCTATGAGAACAAGACATATATCCCCGTCCAGGACAACCAGTTCTCGGCGTTCAAGAACCCTAATGTCCACGCTGATATTCGTTCAATGGCGGAATCTCTGTTTGTCCCTGAAGTTGCCAGCGCCTTACGAAAGAAGAACCTCACAACGGATGGCTACGTTGTTGCATCACAAGAAAACGACACCATCAAACTTCAAGACTTTGTTACCGATACTCGTGGCGAAGTCACTGTTTTTCTCGGTCAAGGACTGGCCTTTCTATCTGAGACGAGAGGAATCGGAATTGGAGATCGCAAGTTTCAGCGCAGAACAACAGCTGGTTTGACTGCTGCTGAGACGGTCTTGCAGATTGCCGCCGATAATGCGGAGTTGGTATACGAAACTGTTGAAGAAGCTAGAAAGGACTTCATCGAAAATGCCCACGAGATCATTGTAAGAGACCAGCCAAGATGGATGGAGACGACATGGCCATACCTTGACGCCGAGACTGGAAACATCACAGAGGTTCCAGTTTTGTTCGGCAACAATACTCCTCCCGCGAGTAACCTCACCCGCGCACGTCCCGAGGCCTACATCTTCAGCAGAGCCTGGGCTAACGCAGCCCTTCGCCTGCGAGCAGCTGGTGTTATCGTGGATGAGCTTGCTGTCGACTTTGAAGGTGAAGTCGAAGCATACAACATCACGTCTGCTACGCTAGCAGAAACCAAGTACGAGGGCATTGCGTTGACCACAGTGAATACGGAGTTGAGCAAGAAGACGATGAGGTTTCCTGCTGGGGCATATTGGGTTGGTACGAAACAGCAGCATGCAGCCCAGGCCTTTGTCAGGCTGGAACCTGAGAGTCCAGATGGGTTCGCCACGTTTAATATCTTGCCTGTCAATGCAGGAGATGAGTACCAGGTCTATAGAATTCCTTCCAAGAGCCAATAGTGTAAGACAGTGGGATAATGGTATGAACAGATGTATCTATGAATGACTCCCGAGCTGCCAAAATGCATTCCCCATAAAACCTGGCATTGCGCAATCTATCACTAAATTCCTGGCAGTAATGTCTTTGTGCAGAGGTCTCAAGCAACAATCGAGATAACAGAGCACGATGACTGTCAGCAAGGTTCCATCGGGCATGGCTAGCGGAGTCTCGGACGGCTAATGCGGGATGATGGCTGAATAGAAGAATTAACCGACGGATATTTAAAATCAAGCTATCCCTGGCAAGCGTGTCCACTAGCAGATACCGATGGTACTCTGACAAGCTGCAGATCCTATGCATAACGGGCGAACGTAGCGATAAAAAATCCCTCCGGGCCGACTTAGCGCATTGAGAATTATTAAATGCAGCATGCAAGTCTGAGCCACTGCTTTCTATCTAGGACCCCAACTGAAAGTACCAATACAGATTACCAATCAAGTGGAACTGTCATAGCTACAGATAATTCTTTGTTCATAACTTCAACTATCTCCATCTAACAAGCATCTACCCCGTTTTCTACTACGAGATATACATCAACCTAACATCACAACACAATGTCATCGACATCTTCACCCCCAGCCTTGGTGATGGGCGGAGCAGGCTTCAGCTACCAACTGAACCCCAATCCCGAATCTCTTCCCATCGTCGACATCCTCTTGCGCGCCTTCGAACTTGGCGTGCGCACTATTGACACATCACCATACTATGAGCCCTCAGAGCAACTCATGGGCGCTGCATTATCAGATCCCCGTATCCAGTCGAGATATCAACGGAGCGACTATGAACTCATGACCAAGGCTGGCCGCATTAAGGAAAATGAGTTTAATTACTCCCCCGACTGGATCAGAAAGTCTGTTGCCAGGTCACTAGAGCGATTTGGTACTACGTACTTGGACGTTGTCTTCTGCCATGATGTTGAGTATGTCTCCTTGGATGAAGCTGTCACTGCTGTCGGTGTACTGCTGGACTTTCAACGCGCTGGGGTCATTCTGCGGGTCGGAATCTCGGGCTACGACATTGACATCCTGGCCGAAGTCGCTAGACTTGCCCGGGAGAAATATGCTCACCCTGTCGACGTTGTTCAGACCTGGGCACAGCTCACTCTCCAAAACACGCAAGCTGAAACCCGTGGTTTTGATCGTTTCCGCGCCGTTGGTGTAAACTCAGTATTCTGCTCTAGTCCACTGGCTGTCGGACTATTGAGGACAGGCGGAATCCCCCTTGGACTGACGGGCGATTGGCATCCTGCGCCTCAAGGACTGAGAGCTGCAGCAGCTGAAGCCGCAGAGTGGATGGACAAGCACGGAGGTGCGGAAAGTCTGTGTTCCCTGGCAATGCAATATGCTGTTGTAAAGGCGAAGCAGAATTGCACTTCCTCGTTCTCGGTATCAACCATCACAGGAATCAGCACCCTTTCCGATCTTGAGCAGAATGTGTTTGCAGCTAAAAGAGTGCTTAAAGCTGCCGGCGACTCTGAGAGTTTACTGGACTATACAGAGCTAGACTCTCAGTCAGTGGAGAGCAGGCTGGCGCTTTGTGAGCGTGTTCGCCTGATGTTGGGGGAGTGGCTAGACTATGACTTTACTGGTAAGAAGCCCAAGACATTGGATGGAAAATCTGCTCGGGAGGTGAAGATGCCAGGTGCTGTGAATATCGCAGCAGCAGATGATAGAGATTTGAAGCAGTCTGCGGCAGTCGGAGTGTTGGTGTGAGGGGCATGCACATATGCACATATATTTCATATTTAGTTCGTAGAAGAAGCAGACTATCTTGCTCGAATGTCTATACCACAATTACTATACGCATTTGCCTATTTCGGTGCTTAAATCATTGAAACCACCATGAATATATTTTAATTACACAGACTACCGCTTCTACTACCTACCCTAAAGATAATAGGCATTCTTTGCTTTGTCTAGACACCAGGAAGCGGTGGCGAGTTTGTATTCATAACTATCGCCAAAATCGTAAACAGAATGCTGGAGCTGCATCGTTAAGCAGATTAATAACTGCTGGGATGATTTAACTGGTAATAGTAACCTAAATGGCAAAATTAATGTTAGTAGTGACCTGCAGCATAGCTGAGTGACGTGGAACGAGTTAAAGTGATAAAGTCAGGCGGTGTAAAATTGCATCATTATTAACCTGAAAAATCATTACAGTGCTATCTACCGTGACTAAAAGGTCTTAAGAAATATCCTCGCAAGCTCTAAAACGCCTTGACCCTCGGTTGGTTGATAACAACCTCTGCCTCCTTGCTTGTCCACCAACTGGCGTTGTTGCCTGGATATGCAAACCTCTTCAAACTCTCTGGCTTCATCTCCACGCTATATCCAGGCATGAAAGGCGTGACATAGTGCCCATTTACAATCTCCGACGGATGGTGGAAATGCTCATGCAAGTGATCTACGTACTCCAAAACGCTCTTCCGTCCGCTGATGACAACGTAGTCGATAGTACTCAAGTGCTGCGTATACTCTGGTAGTCCCACACCGCCTGAATGTGGGACAATGGGGACTTTAAATTTGGCAGCGAGGAGCAGAATCGCCAGGACCTCGTTCACACCGCCAACACGGCATGCATCAGGCTGGATAATGTCCACGGCACCTGCTTGGAGGAGCTGTTTGAACATGACGCGGTTCTGGCACATTTCTCCTGTTGCCACTGCGATGGCGCCGTGGGTTGTGTTGGATAGACCTTGGCGGATGGCAGCGTGTCCTAGAATGTCGTCTGGAGATGTCGGTTCTTCGATGAACCATGGTTTGAACTCTGCGAGAGCATTCATGTGCGTGATAGCTTCAGTGACGGACCAGACCTGTAATGAAGAGTAAGTTAAGTGATCTCAGACCTAGAGGCTGTGTCATACCTGGTTCGCATCCACCATTAGGACGTTGCCTTTATCATAGCCCAGCACGTCGCGAGCAATCTTCAATCTCTGTCGATCTTCCTCGAGATCTGTGCCAACCTTGAGTTTGAAGTACTTAAACCCTTCCTTCACACTATCCTCAAGCAGCTTTTTCATCTTGTCTTCTCCGTACCCCAACCAGCCGGCACTTGTAGTGTACGCAGGAACCGCACGGTTGTTCAAAGCCTCCTGAATCCTCTCAGCCTTTCCCTTCTGTGCTGCTCTCAGAATTTCCAAGGCATCATTAGGGCTCAGCACGTCAGAAATATAGCGAAAGTCAATGCATTGGATAACTTCCTCTGGCGTCATATCCGCAACAACGCGCCAGACGGGCTTCCCTAATGTCTTTGCCCACAGGTCCCAGATTGCATTGACAAGCGCCCCGAGAGCTAGATGTATAACCCCTTTTTCAGGGCCAACCCAGCGGAGTTGTGAGTCTGAGGTTAAGTATCGCCATGTTTTACCCCAGTTTTCAGTGAGCTCAGAAAGGTCTTTGCCTTGTATTAATGGAGCGAGGAGGTCGATTGCACCACAGACGAGCTCATTTCCGCGGCCAATGGTAAATGTCTGTGAATATCCCGTCAGATTTGGTCCAGTACAGATGCTGGAGTGCACTGCATACCATGCCATGACCGGTAAAATTGGGGTCGTCGCTGGTCAGGATGCAAAATGCGGCTGAGTAGTCCGGTGAAAGATTCATGCCGTCTGAGCCGGCCTTGTCCAGTGAAGTCTTGATGTGTTGTTAGCGCTTGTGAAGCCTGCTATTTCCTGAATAGGTACTCACAGGGAACCGCACATCGTGTGAGGTAATAGTCTTGATGACAACCATTATTTCGTGGATGTTGCAAGGTGATTTTATGTCAAGTATGAGCAGATTCGTATGGTTACATACGTGTCTTAGTCGCCCTGATAACTTTGTGTTTTATACTTGGGCTATCTGTGATTGTTGACTTAATATCTATCTCCACCTAAATCCCCACCTAAGAAGCGTCAGGTAAAGTACAGTCACTGTGCCCTGCAACTAATAATAAGCCATGGCGTTTGCTTTCCCAAAACAAGTAAGAAGATTCTCTATAGCCAAAGTTCTACCTTTATGGTGGAGAGTAGACAGCGCCTTGTTCCCAATGCTCCAAATCCTGGGTGGCTGACGATGTAGGGTAGTGCAGCACTTTGCCGAGAACAGCCTAGTGTTCTCCCCCTCGGCCTGGCAATTTGATGATTGGTGCAGTTCCCCGCCGTCGGATAAAATGGATGACTCTTAGCATTCCGGCGGTAAATTACTAAACACCCGACCCGGACCTTGCACGGATCTTTTCTTGCCTCCTTAATTATCCTAATTATCGTGAGTGGGTGCTTCCCGCAATGTTTCCAGGCAGTGGATAACGATAACCATGGATCCTCATCATAATGAACCGCGTCAACATGCCAGGCGGGATCCACCGAGCGGGCGTAAGAGAACGAGACTTGCTTGTGACAGATGCAGCACTCTGAGAGTCCGATGTGATGGTCAGCAGCCGTGGTAAGTGCCAGAGAAGCAGAACTCCAATCACAAACCGAAAGCTTACATTGGGATAATCCAGCCGTCGTTGTCAAGGCAAGCGTCCCTTGCATGAACAAGAGAAAGATTGTGCTGACATATTATTGAACTAGAATACCAGTCTACATGTCACTATACGCGAAGTATCGGTAGGCGTGGTCGTAAGCCAAAGTCAGCGAATCGAGTGCAGCAACCACAGCAGGACCGAGAGCCCGACTCTTCAGAAGCTGATTGTGATGTTGAGCAAAACACATCGCATCCACGGCCAGAGCAGAACGGGACATATGACGTGCAAGGAAGTCCTGGTCTCCCCACGAATCCCCATGACACAGTCTCGTCGCATTATTCATCAAGCCACTCATCGCATCATGATGCTGTATCTCTTGACATACCAGCCGAGTCAATACCGGCACCGACCTTCGATCAGCTGTACCATGTAACCGACATACAACCTTCTTATCCTCTCCCCGATTTCGACCTAGCAGTCCATCATGGCGCTGACTCTGTCCACGAGTCGCCCGCACGCGAGCGAGCGTCAACCGTTACACAGAGCTTGCCATCTCCTGGATGTCGTTACAAGTGTCTTGAGCCAATCATTCCCTTGCTACACGGCATCATCGACGCCAGGCTTGTCTGCGAGTTATTCGAGCTCTACTTTGTTGAGCCTGGGGGATCTTTATTCAAATCTTCTTCTCCATATGTTCTAGCACACGTCATGCGAAAGGAATCACTGCTCCGAGACGATAACCCACGAACATGTACGCCAGCTTTACTGGTAACCATGCTGTGGGTAAGTGCACAGACAGCAGAGAGTTCCTTGTTTCTGCTACCCGGCCAGAAAGCGATCGTTTGTGAAGGGCTGAGGAAGTTGATGATGGGCTTGATCCAGGGGAGGGATCGTGATGTTTGGAACAGAACTACCAGTCAGTAAGTCTTTCTCTTTCTCGGGATCTCTACCAACACGTATGATTAGGTGGCCCCCTTGTGAGAGATCTTGAGTATGCAACGACTGGAGATCAAAATCGGCAGGAGTACCATGTCGGATCAACCTTTATCGTCTCCCCACCAGTACCTCTAGTCGACGACGTTCTGATGTTCATCCTCATTACCATCGTCTCTTCAGGCGGGGACTTCAAGACAGATTGCCTCCGATGGTGGAATAAGGCACTACGGCTGTCTCATAACATGGGACTAAACAGAGAAGACTCACCCGAGAACAGCTTCACACAGTCAGAGACATCTCTGTGCACTAGTCAAACAACTTCATGCGGATGTAGGCCCTGCGAAGCTTCCCGCACAGGCTTGAGCATAGCGGAAGTCCGAGAAGAGCGCCGAAGAGCATTTTGGTTAATCTTTTGTCTCGATCGCCACTTGGCTCTATCGTACAATGCACCACTGCGCATCCTCGACGATGAATGCCAATTGCATGTGCCGCTTTCGGATGAGGCTTGGGCAGCATTATCGACGGGACAAAACCCTGTCGATGCAACCTTTAGTAATAGCTCACATTTGGCGGATTTCGGCACTCCAACGCGTATTACAGGGACTGGGTTCTTCCAATACTTTCTACCACTCATGACAATCCTTGGAGATGTTATTCAACTACACAGACAGAAATCCCATCCAAGATTTGGCAATATTCGAAGACCTCAAGTTAATGGGCATGAGGAAGAAGACGACCCAGCTACGGCAATGATAGAGCAAGTAATGGCGCAGTGTGCACAGAGCATAGCCGACCTGGCCAGCGCATACCAGGTCGATGCGCTTGATGCCTCAACTATACCAGCGAGTCAAGTGCGCACGCCTCAATGTGCGATATCACCGCAACAGAGCCACAGCGATCATTCCAGGACTTCAAATACCGCCAGCCACGCCTCATCGCACCGTCAACATGCGCAAGCTCAGCTCGTGACTGCATACAGTACGTTCATACTACATGTTCTTCATGTCCTTCTTCACGGGAAGTGGGACGCCGTTTCGATGCTGGATAATAAAGATGGCTGGATACCATCTGTGGGCTTCATGAAGTGTGCATCTCATGCGATAGCAGCGTCTGACGCCATGTCACGAATTCTGACATGTGACCCGGAGCTTTCTTTTATGCCATACCTTTTTGGCATTTATCTTTTGCATGGAAGCTTCATCTTGTTGCTTTTCGCGGATCGAATGCCTCAGATTGGACTGAACGAGTCTGTCGAAAAGGCTTGTGAGATTATTATACGAGCGCATGAGGTTTGTGTTGTCACTTTGAGCACCGAGTTCCAGGTATATTTCCCCATGCCATCTATCGAAGCGGCAATTTTCTTGAACCCTTCAGATACTAATTGTCATATGTAGAAACGGTTCCGTAAAGTGCTTAGGTCGACCCTGTACAGCGTGAGGAGTCCTGCGACGTCTAACTTGGAGGAGAGTAAGGCTCGCCGCCGAGCATTATCTTTGTACCGATGGAACGAAGGGGCAACTGGGCTGGCACTTTAGTTCCTGGTAGTCGCTCAATAACACTCCTTTATAATTTGAGGACTAAAGACGGGAGTTCTCACATAGGCAACGAGACGCAAATCCGTTGTAAAATATGCGTGATCAGATCTGTGACTTGTCTTACAACAAGAGCCCTGACCACTAAGGTTAGAGGGTGGCGGGTGCTGTAAGTTGTGAGGATGTGTTATCTTCAGTCAAGACCTGTGGCTAGGCTGAGAGCTCTTATCACCACACAGAACGTAAGGTGATTGATGACTTGGTTCATCGATGAGACAGCTTCGGATAGTCATTAAATTCCAGTGTTGGTAGAGCATCAGCAAACCAGTATTAAATCACGGTAGGAACGTCCGCAAAAGGATAAGTTCAATATAGCCACTTGAGTTTATTATTGCCAAGGAGCATAAGAGTACCAGGAGACAATCTCAGTAAAGTAGAATCGAATGAGCTCACTACACCATGGATACCAAGCCGACCAAGAAGAGACGTGATTCATCAGGCCTTGACCTCCCCAACCACTGTCTCATGGCGCTGCTCATCCTCGCTGCCCTTCTCTCCCCACTCGGCAACACTAGATGGCTCGTTGTGAGTGTTCTCAAAGGCATCAATGCCCTTCTTGTATCCAGGAAGAACATTGACGCAGAAGGGAAAGGTCCAAGCAGCCACAAAGAATGCTAGAGGAACAACCATGGCCATTCCTGTGCCGTGTCGGTCGGCAGCCACGCCAGTAAGAGGAGGAACACAAGCACCACCAATAACTCCACCAATGATAAAGCCACTACCGCGCTTTGTGTGTCGGCCGAGTCCTCTCATGCCAAGAGCGACAATTGTTGGGAAACAGATGGATTCAAAGAACAGCACCACGTAGAGCATGGCAATTCCTGTGTCACCCCTCTCTGTAATCGCGGGGCAGAGGAAGATAACACACATGCTCAGGAAGATGAGGAAGATGTGGCGAGGCTTGAAGTACTTCATGAGGAAGACGCCGAAGAAGCGACCAACAGCAAATGCAGCCTGTGCACCTGCAAAGAGTTTGGAGCCGGTGGAATCGCTGGTATTCTTTCTTGTTTCGGTGGCGTAGTTGATGAACATGCTTGCAATACCGACCTGAGCGCCACAGTAGCAGAACTGTGCGAAGGAGGCGTGGAAGAGTCGGTATTGCTTTCGTAGTGGCTTATCGTGAGTGTCTGAGTTGGAGGATTCGGCTTGTCGAGCCATATCTAGATTTAAGTAACTGCTGTCAGATTTGAAGACCTTGAAGTTCGCTTGAGGCATTGAAACGTACCAGCATCAGTGATCTCAGGGATGTTTGAGAAGAAGAACAGAGTGGCGAGAAGCAAGACGAAGACAGCGATGGAGAGATACACCCACTGCACGTTTGCCAATGCTTTTTCATCGTCAAAGTTGAAGAACACATAAGAGCCTAGAACAGGTGCAACGACCGAGCCGATACCGTTGAAGGCTTGTGATAGGTTGATTCGCATTTCGGCATATTTGGGAGGGCCACAGACTACTTGGGGTCAGATAACAAGACAGCAGGAGAGTCACTGCAAAGACTTACCAGTAATGAAAGGGTTGGCAGCTGTCTCAAGAGATCCAAGACCATTGCCGATGATGAAAATGGCGGCACAAAAACCTCCAAAGGACTTTGCCTTGATACATGGAATCGCAATAAGGGCGCCGATTGCGTAGAGACTGAGTCCCCAGATGAAAACAGCCTTGTAGGAATAGTGTCGTAGGATCCACGCGGCGTGGCCGAGAGAAGCGAGCGGGTAGGCACTATTAGGGCGACATCGTTAGGAATGACGAGAAAGAAGACTGTAGATGAGACGAACCCAAAGTAGGCAGCTTGTAGTCCAGCAGATCTGGCTCTATCAATATGCAAAGTCACCTGGAAATGCTTGTTCAGAGTGTCCAAGAGACCATAACTAAAGCCCCAGAGGAAGAACAAGACTGTGACAAGTGCGATGGGCCAGACAGACTCGCGCAGGGTAAGGTCTGCGGCTTTGGTCACCCTGTCGTCAGAGACTTTGAGTGACCTCTTCTTGAAAAAGGCTCGAACGCCCATTTTGACAATTGGGATTCTGGTTCAAGTTGGAAAGTGTCTTGGAAAGGCAACATGATACGGATCCAGAGAGCTGGCTGCATTGATGGAGAGGAGCCGAAGTATGGAGGAGCTTGAATTATTTATATCAACTTCACATGTAATAAATCTTAAGCTGAGCTACCCCATGGGGAACATAGAAGCTTGGACAGGAAACTTCATCTGGGGTAAGACCCCCAAAGACTAGCCTGTCCAATTGGGTGATTTCCATTAATGTTTCGAGCGGGGGAGGCAGCAAGCTTCCCGACGGATAATTACACCTTGAACTTCGTCTTCTCAATTTGACAAGGATGTCCGTAAAGCATCGGTCATATGGAATAGACTACGGGGCAAGTGAGGGGTAGCTTTTTTCGGATCACTATGACAAGTCTGTAGCGCGAAGCAATCTCAAAGACAGGTGCCCCGTGCCTCATTGATATTGGCACCAAACTCAGAAGGGATGGAGCGTATGACCTTGCAGAGATTACAGCGTTAATAGAAAGCTTCTGTATGTTGATAACCTCGCCCCCAAGGATACAGACAATTGCATTCTGCCCCCTTCCCCCACGCAATTATTCGGGAAACTGTCGAGTCGTTTGGGGGCTGTATGCACGATGCTCTTCACAGATCTTATAGGCGTCGCCTATACTATAAGATGACGCATTTAGTGCCCCCCTCTGTTTTCGTAGTCATCTGATTACAAACTCTTCTATGATCTAGATTGAATTTTCTATCAACATACCCCACGGCAACTATACACCGGTCAAAATGTCTGACACACCTAGTCGTCGCTTTGCGCAAATCATCAAGCTTAAACCTCAACACGTTGAAGAATACAAGCAACTCCATGCAAGAGTATGGCCTGAGGTTCTTGCTCAGAACGAGCAGTCTAATATCCGAGACTGTAAGATATAGACTTCTCCCTCCTGTCATGGATTCAAACTTGGGAAGAGAATTGCACGCCACTAACAGTTCATATCCATTACCGGCCAGCAGATTGTATCTTTTACGACGACCAGAGCCATTATCTGTTTGCCGCCTTTAGATATGTCGGCACTGATTTTGAGAGTGACATGAAAAGAATGGCCCAGAATCCACGCGTGAAGGAGTGGTGGAAGATAACTGATGCTCTCCAGGAGAGCCTTGTTCCTGGGGCTGTGAGCTCAGAGTCGGTCGAGCCATCCTGGTGGAAACCAATCGAGGAAGTATTTTATCAACCTTAATGGAAAGATCTGTCCTCGCACTTATCGTAATAATAGTGCAGAAGGGAATTAATAAACAAATGTTAAAAGAAAAATGCTTAAGATAATAGAGTTGGCGTTGCTGGATACTGTTTTACAGGAATCTGCTTACTTCCAGGGCATACATAGGATCGAGCTGTAATATGAATCTTAGAACCAGTCAAGGCCTACAGCCAAGACTCTAGTCTTGTGAGATAATGAAGCTACCGGCATGCTTGCCTTGGCCCAAGTCCGTAGGAACTCTAATACTACATTATAAGTTGTATGCGTGCCTGGCGGTACCAGAGAAAATCATGCCCTGCTCTTCCAGAGTAAGTATTGATTCCTGGCATAACTGGACAGTTACATCACGCCAGCGTTCCCACGCATTCGTCATATTGATGGTACAGACAGGCCAATCACTACCAAACATAATCCGCCTCGGTCCAAATGATTCGAGCAACACCCTGAACCATTTCCCCAGCACCTCGCAGATCTCGTTTGTGGAAAGATCATTAACTGAGTCGCCCATTTCTGAAAAGCCGCCAGAGAATTTGATATAAGTGTGCTCATCTTGGCCCAGTTCGTGCATTGCATCACGCCAGGTGATGAAAGTGATATCGGAGCCAGAATTTGAGCCGCTCATGTCAGGCTTGCAGATATGGTCGAGAACCAAAACCACCTTCTCATTCTCGGGGACCTTATGTCGTGTCAATTTGGCAAACGCAATAAGGTCTTTTATCTGCTGCTGGCCTCGTCGGTGCAAATCAATACAAACGTCGAAAGTGAAGCCACGGCGGCCAAGGAGCTTCGTGTTCTCGATGAAATCATCTTGGAGCATAGTTCCATGTGGTTCATCTTGCAGAAGATATCGGAAACCCTTTACCCTTGACCACGCCAATCCGGCAGCTTCTTCCGCCCTGAGCAGGTACAATTTCATAGCATCTGCGTTGCTGGGAAGCGGTGCCCAAAGCACCATTCCCAGGCATAATTTTTGGTCTTCTGCACTGTGCCCCTCATGGGGACGTGGCTGTCCTAGGGCAATACGCTTGGTCCAGGCCAGTTCGCTGAGAGGTCCCCTCCACCCTGAGCCATCGAGCTCACCGGATTTGAGATCATTCTTCCGGTCCGTCTCAACGAAAATGAATCCCGACAAAGAGGGTTCAGACGCCGCTGCCTCCCGGTATTGGTCGACTGAGTGCTGACCGGCAAGAGGATGTTCGTTCGTGTACCAAGAAAGAGAACCGGTTTCGGACGCTGGGAATAAATGGATGTGAGAATCGATGACTGGAAGGTGGTCTTGAGATTTCATTGTCATGGATAGAGAGTGGCTAGTGTAGCGGTAATCTTGAACGATTGGGAAACAGGTGGTAATGGCAAGTAGAGAATAGCTGCCTTATTAAGCACATAGCAGATAACCCGCAAAGACCATGTCAAACGTAGGGCTTCATGTCATCCAGCAGCTATAGAAGCTATGCCATGTATTTAGCAGCGTGCTAGCCCCACGCACGTCGTATTTGCCTAACAATGGCTAGCGCGGGTTCGTATGGGGTGAACCTACATTGACCCGCTCGCCGATCAACAGCCGCCTGGCTTATTTTCCCGTTGCATATTTGCGCGGGTAATAGGGGAACGGACAGCCAGAGTAACAAATGACTGGAATTTGCCTAGTAGCTAAGAATGAGGACAAAAGAAGCCTGCAACTTATGCAGCGCATTTAGAACCCGTTACAACGGGCAACATGCAGAAACTGCCAAGTAGATATATCTTACTGTCACATTCGGGCCAAGTTAATAGAGTACATGCGTGTTGAATATAGACTGATGATAAGGTTGTAGATACTAGCAAGCAGATGTTGAATCTTGTTTCTTTTAGTAAGAGTACATATCCATGGAACTTAGTTGCCAGTTTTGTACTCAATCTTGATGGTCCAGATGTACTTGTCTCCTTGAATGACCTTGTCGGGCAGCTGTACCACAAACGATCCGTCCTTTTGGGCGACGTCAAGCACTGTGCCATCGGCACTGCCGCCTATAGCAGTCACCTTATCTCCCTCGACCCAAGGCACAGGCTCTTTGATGACGAGTGGGGATGACGGCTTGCCAACATGGTGGATGTAAAATGCCTCTGGCGCCGTAGCAAAACGGAGTGGACCAGACGTCTGGGCAGTTGGCCAGTACCTGGTGCCGAAGATTCCCTCACCGTGACTCTTGATCCATGCTCCGGCGTCCAGGAGATTGAGCTGTTGCTGCTTCGGAATGGTTCCGTCCGGCTTAGGACCCATGTTCAGCAGGAGGTTTCCGTTGTTGACAACATTGTCTATCAAGGTGTTGACGATTTCCTCGCCCGTGAGGTACTCATCATCGGTTGTCATGAAGTTGTATCCGAATGAGAAAGGATCGAGGCCACGGTTGCTCTCGAATTTGCTGGCCTTGAAAGAGATCCCGGCATACCTTAAATGACGTCAGCTCGATTGATAACACTGCAGAGACGAATATGGACTTACTCTGGGGTGCTATAATCTCCAGCAGCTCCGCAGCGATCGTTGAAAGTGACTTGCCTGCCCTTATCACGAGCCCAGTTTAGCCAAGGCGCAAGAACATCTGGAGCCTTGTTGGGACCTCCGATGTCGCACCACAGGATTTCGGTCTCATACTTGTAGAAGAGGGCTTCGATCTGTGGATTCTGAATGTCATCAAGAAAGTCATCGACTTCCACGTAGCCCGTATATTCGATGCTCTTATTAGTATAAGGATTGGTAGGCGGCCGCCCGTAATAGTTTCCCTTGTAATGTTGGTCCCAGCCATACTTGACATAAGCTGGATTAAACCATTCTGGCATGCTGAAGTAAGTGCCTGGGATGTATCAGCAAGCTGGTCTTACTACCAGGCGCCTATATAAATTACTTACCTCGGCGGATCTTCGGGTGATTGGCTTTGGCAGCATCGAGTAGCTCTTTGAGGAAGTCTCGCTTCGGGCCGTAGTGAGCCGTTGAGCGCTTGCTGACTGAGTCTGGGAAGTCGAAGAGCGCCCAGCCATCGTGGTGTTCTGGACAGACGACGTTATAACCCTGTATCTTCATCTCCATGAAATGACTCACTTGTAACCGGTACGACATACTGCGCTCCCGCATCGGCAACCAAATTCATCCATTCATTCGCATCAAACTTGGCGGCGGTGAAGTTGGACACGAAATCGTCGTAGTTGAAGTTCTCGCCATATTTCTCGCGATGGTACTGGTAGGTTTCGGACGGAAAGTCCGGTTGAGTCATGCGGAAACCATACCTAATTATAGTGGATTAGCATAAAGTATCGACGAGCCATAGGATCTCACCCACCACTCGGCATAATCCTGTTTGGGTCCTGGTTTGTTCCCAAAGGCCGGGACGGAGTAAAGGCCCCAATGGATGAAGATACCGTATTTGATGTCGTTGAACCAATCCGGGTTCCAATGATGGCTGAGGCTGCCTGACGAAGCCTGGTAATCACCAATTCCACACTCGCCAGAGAAGTCCTTGGTCGACTTCTTAGGATCCTCTTTCGAGCCCCATGTCACAACAGCCTTGGCATCGCATTTGGTTCCGGCTTTCACTCCCGCCTTGTTCTTGACACCGACTTGGACAACAGCGCTTTGCTTCGGTCCCAAGCGAATCAAGGTGCCGGGAGTGGTAGTGTCGAGCGAAGAAGACTCAACGCTGACTTCCAAATCGTCGTCCCAAGTCAGAGGATTCTTGTCATCTGAATTGGTGATGAAGAACTCGACCACCTGCTCATAGTCACTGCCTTCAATCCACTTCGAAGTAAGAACGGGATTTCCAATTCCGATAGAAGCTGGGCTTGTCGCTGGGACTTTTTTAGCCAGTTTTTGTTCCGCAGCGGTCACGGAGCTCAAATTTCTTACCTCTTTTGCTGTGCTTTAGAGACACGGCTCCTACAGAGGCCGTTCCCAGGGAAAGGACAGGGCCAAGGTGCGAAAGAAGACGTATAAGCATCGCTGCTTCGATGACAAGGACAATTGAAGAACCATGAAGCTATTGAAAGCTGATGATGATTGTATGATTAGTGCAGATGTGCCAGAGCTATATATAGGCAGCCATCAAGAATCCGTATAGCTTCCATCCAGCCAAGGAAGCTTAGTAGCACAAAGTAGACCCATGCCATAACGTCCAATTGACTAACACGGAGATGGAGATCAGGATCTATGCCTTGACCAATCGGTTTTTTGGATACACGATAAACTACTCCCTGTAGACGCTACGGAAGCTTTGGTCAATATCGTATTTGTCTTACGATGTGCTTTGACGCAAGATGTAGACAACCCCTGCATAAAGACCATCCTTCCCCGCACTTTCAATTGCTGGGATTCACGAGCCACCAGAGGATCTACATAGACCTTCCTTCTCTTGTCATTCATTTACGACCATTTTGATCATGCAGTGCCATGTGACGCTGTGTTTGTCTCCCGCACGTATTGGAAAAAAGACCAGGATTTCACCATGTTGCCCTCCTTGGGGAAGTACTAAATTTGGATGTTGTTATCCGACGCCTATATGTGGATAATCGGAATAACTAATATGAACAAGGTTACCTATTAAGTTATTATAGAGGCGTAGTTTATTTTGAACTGAGATAGTCATAGCAGCAGACTTCTGCATAAGATAAGCAGAAGCTAATAGGTGCAATTATTAGTTGACATGAGGCTTGAGCAACTAAGCTGGGGCTGGCACCGCCACCAATAAGCGACTGCCAAGGTATCATCTGACATGCATACAGCCAGACGTACTGTGAGTATATTCCCGCAAATCCATTCCCCTCACGCCTATAGTCCCGCCTCCACCGACGAGATGAGGCTCATCAAAGCGCGAACACTTGTTGAGACTCAGCGTATTTCTTTTGTAGAATTTTACGGCGATAGACCGAGATATGCCATTCTTTCGCATACTTGGGAAACTCACCAAGAGATCACTTACCAGGATTGTAATCGCGAATCGTCCAAAGCCAAGACAGGATATGACAAGATTCGTAAGACCTGTGAGCTAGCACTGGGTGACGGGCTCGACTACGTGTGGATTGACACCTGTTGCATTGACAAATCCAGCAGTGCCGAGTTGACTGAAGCCATCAACTCAATGTTTCTGTGGTATCAGGAGGCAGCTGTCTGCTACGTGTACCTCGTGGACAAGTTCGAAGGGTCGTCGCTAGGAGACTGCCGATGGTTCAGCCGCGGCTGGACGTTACAGGAGCTGATAGCGCCAAAGTTCATGAGCTTCTTCAACAATTCATGGGACTGCATTGGTAGCAAGAACAGCCTCATGGGCCAACTTGCAGTTATCACCCCAATCGACCCCGATATACTTCGTCACAATGCTCCGATCTCATCCGCTTGCATCGCAAAACGGCTCTCTTGGGCTGCTGGCCGAAAGACGACTCGTGTCGAAGACATGGCATACTGCTTGCTTGGGATATGTAACATCCATATGCCACTGCTCTACAGAGAAGGCAAGACCGCATTTAGACGACTCCAAGAAGAAATCATCAGATCTACATACGATCTGAGCCTTTTGGCCTGGACGCCACCGGTTTCATCGGATGTGGTGGAAGAGTACTGCGGCTTTCTGGCCGATTCGGTGAACCATTTCGCTTCTTGCTCCGAGATGTACTCCGTCACGGACTCCCTGATGGACGAGGGCGAAATCAGCGTCTCAAACAAGGGCCTCAGGCTAATGGCCCGAGTGTGTGTTCTGGGCTACTCAGATCAGGGTTACAGATACGTGCTGAAGCTGGATTGTATGGCTCCCGGTTTCGAAGGAGACTTTCTGACAATACCCATGCGTAAGGTGGGACCCAACACTTTTGTGAGGGCCCATAGCCTCTGTGAAAGCGATTACTCCTTTCACCTTGAGACTGCAACTTGGGGCGAAAGTGCGTTTTACACAGTTACCCTTCTCACCACGATGCCTAGTCTGGCCGTACGATCGCCGTTATCCGTGGCTAGAGGGCCGGACCTTATCTCATCCAGTCGACTGACGTTGGTTTCAATAGAGCTGCCGTCGGATATATCGATAATTTACGCACTCGAGACACCTGTCAAGTTCTGGGACGCAGAAGACAGGGCGTTCTTCGGACCCCATGGCTCATATCAAAATTGGGGTGCGTTTGTGCTCGAGACAAATACCCTCTTCATCTGTTTTTGGCACAAGGTAGACGGTGAGTGGGTTCTGGAGGCGAGTCTTTTAGACATGTCAAGACCAGAAGTCCGCAATCTATGGAAGGACCTTTTTCTCTCGGCAGAGCAACTGGGCTATCAGCAACTGATCGTTCGGTATATGCTGAACAGTATTGAGGAAGAAATGGAGTCTTCTGTAGAGACTCGGCTTAAGGATAAGAAAATTACACTGTCGTTTAAAGTTTGGCGTGCCGAGAGTGAAAATCTGTGCAGCGGTCCGCGATGGAGGGTTGTGTTCAGCAAGACAAGCTTTGTTAGAGAAAGCTCTTCTGAGTCAGAGCTGGATTAAGATACCTCTGATTTTTATCAGGCAGGGAGATTCAAGTCTTAAGATCGTGTCAGTCGCAGACGTAAAAACTACTTAAGCCGATTTAGTCTCATAAAAAGCTCAGACTACGTCTTTCTCTATATTGTGTTTCTAAGAATAACCAGTAGAATTACTACATATAATTAACAATAATTATAAGGGACTTTGAGTAGAAGATAGTAGTTCCTCGTCTATACAATACGTTTAAAGTAGTCTATAAGATACTTTTTGATACACCAGTGTCCTATCTAAGTCTGATGCAAAGCTTTACAACTCCGATGCTTGGAGGAACGACCACTACTTAACCAAGTGCAGGAATAAGAAGCCTGTTACCACCATTCGCACTAACAGCAGCCCCATTAACCCACCGACCCTCTTCTCCCGCAAGGAACCCAACGACATAGGCAATATCATCAGGAACGCCAATTCTATCTCCAGCGGTTGTGTCCCTGATCTGCCCGTCCAGAAATCCCGGGGGCATCATGTGCTGACTGGCCTTGATCGAGTCCGTAGCTGTAAGACCAACAACGACACTGTTGAAGGTAGCGTTTTTAGACTTGGAAAAGTTCTCAGCGAATGATCGCGTGTAGCTCTGGAGAGCGGTCTTGCTGGCTCCGTATGCAACGGTTGGATCAGCGTTGCCCTGGTAGGCCAGAACGCTGGAGATGTTGATCACACGGCCCCCATACTCAGGTAGATGAGGTAGAAGGGAGGTAGTGAGAGAGACTGGGGCGTAAACGTTGGCTTGCATAATCTCGAGAAAGATGTTCAAGGTCGTGTCTTTGATAGATAGTACCTTAGTATGGTCGGCCAGGACGGCGTTGTTGACGAGGATATCGATAACTGTGGTGTCCAGTCGCTCTAAGGTCTGTGCAACAGTTTTAGGCCCAAATTCGGGATCAAGGGCGTCTGCCTGGATGGCCACTGCCTGCTTTACTCCGAGCTCTTGACATATCTTCAGGGTTTCCTCCGCAGCCTTGATGTTGCTTGCATACGTGATGGCTAGCTTTGACAAGCCTTTGCGTGCCAAATTGATCGAGATCGCTTGTCCAATGCCACGGGAGCCTCCAGTCACAATGGCGGTCTTGCCAGCCAGTGACCAAGGCGCATCAGAAGAAGGAGGGGCAGACATTTCGATGGATTTGGGTGTGTTTAGCTTTGGTTTGATGTAGAAAAGTATGTTCTTTGATCTGATTGTTATCGAATCTCAAGGTGACTTCTTGTATTTATAGTGATTCCAACTGATGTCCCCTCTGGTCTGATGAGCCGGAATTAGTGCATCTTTGATGCCGATACGCAATAACTTCAAATTCCGCTCGCTGAAGTCGACTACAAGCTGCGAGCGGAGCGGACAAACTGGCGGAGTATGATGCCATAGCACAAAGACAGTCAAGTACAGAGACAGTGGACAGTTCAAGAAACCTTATTTTGTCCCTAGCTCAAGCACTGACCAATCATGAATCTTATAGGACCAGGCAAGAGGCAAGTCAGGTTTCCTAGGATTGAACTCTTGCTCGTATCGGATACAGAAAGAAGTTTACAGTTCATAGAGAAGTAATAGGCATTCACATTGAGAAGAGTAGCGACTAATTACACTGATAGCTGGTTTAAAAACATATCACATGAAAATTACAGGCTCTGAATGTCGCCAAACAATTGTCAAATTGCTTCAATTATGGCATGATAGGACGGCGTGAGTGTTGCCCTTTTGTTGCCAGTTATGACCAGGCCATGTAGGAGGTTAGCTTTGCCGAGGGCTCAATGCCGACGTCTCAGCTATGCGGTGGCCTGGTGGGGCTCTCTAAGCAAAATTGGCAATGTAATACGTTATCGTATCAAATACGAGGGCGCTACTACAAAGACGCTTCTCTGGCCCGAGCTTAACTCTCCCTGCCTTTACCTAATCGAGACTGGCCAGCTGCAAAGAGCGTTGACATCAGGACTTAATGCAGCCTTGAACGGAGTTAACGGACTTGAGGCACTGGTGCAAAGATGCTTGCACTCTAAACTCCACCTGCATTTACCTAATTGAGGCTGGCCAACTACAGAGAGCTTTAACATTAGGACTTAATGCAGCCTTGAGTAAAGAATGGAGTTAACGGACCTAAGGCATAATTAGGACGATCCTTTATCACCAGTGTTCTTGGAGTCTGCTCGCGATCCTACTACAGCCACCTCGAAGAAATCAGATCTCAGTGGCAATAGAGGCCTACTATCAACAGTATAGTTTTTCAACTGTACGATTAACTTCGTCGTTGACTCTCCAGCCAATCTACGATGCTTGCTACAGAAGATAACATCCCTGGTAGGCTTAGAGTTATTTATGTCTGATAGTTTGGCTGATGCGTTCTTTCAGGGCCTCATTCTAGATCGCGGCATAAACCACAGGGCAATAGGAAAAACCATAAAGTATCCCAGTATACATCTCTGAGGACTATCGGAAAACTGTATACCGGGAATTCTAAGACGTGGCACCTCTCCTACGGTATATAATGTGTGACAGAAACCCTCAATGGTAAGTGCAGACTGGCTTATGAAACACTAAAGACATTACAGCCCTAAATTATGGCAATATCAAGTGTTATCAGCACCCAATTCATTAAGCCCTATAGCACTACTATAATGAAAGCATTACCTCTTCACTGTTTCTTTCCCTCTACCTTGACTGCTTGCCTCTCTGCCACTCTTTTAACAGGCCTTAGGGCATCTTCATGCCGTCTGCTACCGGCTGATATCCTTGCGCGTCATAGGCTGGGACGGTACGGACTTTGACCTCCTTGTCCTGCTGAACGAGAGCGCAGCAGAGACACCAAAAAGAGGCGCAACAGTCACCCATTCCACTTCCTTCAATTCCATACTTTTCACGGATTTCTCGACGTTTCATCATATTATAACTTTTGGCCAATTGAACATATTAGCATGAAACATATATCTCGCTAATTCACGTAGAAGCGGCAAGGCAGGGGAGAAAAAAGTTCTTACATCCAACCACAACCAGTAAAGGATTGAATAGCGCAGAAGATCGCGCAGTCAGAATTGATGCTTTCAATCGGCCCAGAAGGGTTGTCCAAACGCTGGGAAGTACGGCCAAAGACTGAGTGGTGGTTCATGTTAGCAACAGTTAGTGAACAAGCTCTTGACAACTTACTAATGCAAGGTAGACACGTGCTAAGCAAGCAGGAGTCAAGAGGTGAACAGCAGCCACTAAGTCCATTCTGCCAATCCTGTGATTGCGACATGGTCAATTTGGAAAAGGAAAGGAGCGACAAAAATAGTTTATAAAATGAAAGACTGAGAATAATAGATGCAGTAGTTTTGGCTTCTGTTGTGTTTTTCTATCTGGTGGTAGAGCGAAATCGCGACTATTAGTACTTATTGTCTGTATGGTCAATGCTTTCAGGGACACAGCATGCTCTATTCTGGCCTTGAGTTGTATCCACCAAGAAGTTAGTAAGTGAAACATAGTATGTAGAAAAGATTGTGAAGACGACATTTCCAAGGATCTTTTTGTCCACGGCCTGGTGGACCCCCTTTTGACTAAACCAATTCGAGAACAGAATCGACCTCTGTCTATTTATCGTATTCGATACGGGGAGGGATGAGGCGAGAAAGTGGATCCCATCAAATATTCAAAGATGTGGGCCCTTCGTAGCTCTCATTTCTTCGTGGGATTACGTAGTCTATTTCACCCTTGACTCGGCCTCCACGCCCTCCAGATACACTCACTACTCTCCGTAGTCTCGGCTTAATATATGCTTTCAACCCTAATGCGGCAGTGTCCTCCATATATCGTATTGTTTACGGATGTCAAGCACCATTCTGCTACCAATATGACGGACAGTGGAGACCAAATCATCAATTACGTTTATTTGAGAGTACCTTTTTAAATTACCTAAGAAATTTTGGGCACTCTATTGTCGTCATCCAGAATTATGACAGCATAGTCATGTCTTCTTTCTATATAGAGGTACTGAAGCCAGGCTTTGCGTTGTGCTATAACCATCATTGTCTACTATTCTCAATACATGATGACTTCCATTTCCGCCATCGCGAGCCGCTGCGTGGCCTCTGCTTTTGCGACCCCGACACTTCTTGGCGCTGAATTTCTGTCAATTGAAGCAACCGTCGTGCCAAACTATAGCTTTGACGTTCCACATGGCTGGACGTACTCACAGCCAGCTTTGAACGTCAAAAACGTCACTTTCTGTAACGTCACCGTCACCTACACACACCCGGGCCAGAATGATACTATCCACGCCGAAGCTTGGCTTCCTACTCAGGAGAGCTACAACGGAAGACTGCAATCTCTCGGGGGCTCCGGGTGGACACCGGGTCGTTTCGTCTTGACTTATGCAGGAATGATCAATGCTGTGGCAAACGGGTTTGCCTCGATCACCACCGATGCAGGAATACCTACAGTCGCTAATCCTGTCGAATGGCTACTGGCCAGTCCTGGCAACATCGACACAAATGCGCTGCAAAACTTTGGCCAGATTTCTTTGAATGACGAGGTGAGATACTATTAGCAGAGAATAACCAAACTTGGTGCTAAGTCGCGTCTTCGCCATAGGCTATCATTGCAAAGCAGCTCATTAAAAGCTACTACGGCAAAGCTCCATCATATTCATACTGGAACGGTTGCTCCCAGGGAGGCCGCCAAGGACTGAAGCTGGCTCAGCAGTATCCTTCAGCCTACGATGGGATCATCGCAGGCGCTCC
The DNA here is from genome assembly GCA_013396165.1 of Fusarium globosum. Taxonomy (NCBI): domain Eukaryota; kingdom Fungi; phylum Ascomycota; class Sordariomycetes; order Hypocreales; family Nectriaceae; genus Fusarium; species Fusarium globosum. The sequence continues at coordinate 56,079 of JAAQPF010000359.1, forward strand.
AGCTATCAACTGGGCCGAATTCTACATGAACACAATCTGGCCCACTTTCTACATGGAGTCTACCCAGCAATTTCCCCGCGACTGTGAGCTGAATGCTATTACCTCCCTCGCCGTCTCAACTTGTGATGAGCTGGATGGTGTTAAGGACAGTATCATCAGCGATGTTGACGGTTGCCGACGACAATTTGATCCCTTCAAGCAGGTTGGGAAGACCTTCAACTGTTCGACCATTGGCTCAGAAATGAAGATCATTCATGCCGCTGCAGCGGTTGCTAATGCCTCATGGAGCGGGCCCCGGTTCTCTAATGGTAAATTCATGTACTATGGTTACGAGATCGGGAGTGATCTGTCCACAGTTGCCCCAACGACTTGCCATGGTACTATCTGCACAAGTGGAGGACAAGGCTCCATTCAATATGCTTACAGGGCTTTTGTCAAGAAAGATATGACAGCCCAGTTGAAGAATGCGACCGGCCGAGACTTTGATACAATCTTCCGAAACGTGAAGCAGATCTTCGCTTCTAACCTTGAAACCAACGAGATCGACTTGCGCGACTTTAGGAATGCCGGAGGCAAGATAATAACTTACCATGGGCTTGTAAGCACAATGTATTCTCTGCTCTTCAGTGTCCTTTTTAACTGACAGTGGCCAGGCTGATCAAAGCATTTCCCCAAGAGGGACGCTCCATTACTACAACCAAGTGTCAGATTTTGTGGGTAACATTACCTCTTTCTACAAGTATTATCAGGTTCCTGCCCTTGGGCACTGCTGGGGTGGTAATGGTGGTCAGCCAGAAGAATTATTTGATCAACTCCGAGCTTGGGTTGAGAACGGTACGGAACCTGAGTCCTCACCTGTGGTTATAACGAAACCAGACAACACGACTCAACAGCAAATTCTATGCCCGCATCCTCAGAAAGCTACGTTCAACACCTTTTGTAAAAGGAAGAATTCTACGGCGTGCTGGTCCTGTATTCAATAAGTGTTCTTATTTATATCAATTATCTAGAGTACGAGGGAAATAAATAGATGCAACTGGACGTACACCACTAGCCAACCTCAACAAACAAGGTGCCGGGCTCAGCAATACTGGGAAAGATTAGGAGCATAAAGTCATGACGTCCTGCTCTGACCTTGCTTTTGGAGAGAAGGGGTGACCTCTTTTGTCTTGGGTTAGGTTGTATCAGTCTCACTACTCTATTACCTGGCCATTGTTCCTGTGCTGCCAATTCTGCAATGCGAACACCATCTCGCTCTCCATTCCGTTACTAGTCGCAAAAGCTCCTGGCGAGTACTCTTGCTAGTATTAAGAAGCATATGTCTAAGTGAGACCAGATCTTACGTTCCGCACTAATGTCCTGTTCCACCGCCCCAGATTGCATTGCCCACCATTTTAATGATTGTGGGAACTGACCAATCTAGGCTCTCACAATTAGAAGGGCACGCTGAGGGCCAGTTCGAAGCATGGTCAGTCGCCTGAATACAGAACCTAATATGCTGAATATTTTGCCAATTCGACCGGCAACGTCATGAAGTCAACGTGCTCCTAAGGTGGCTCTGTACCCTTGCCGTCAATCTGACATTCGAGGAAAAGAATATTACTCTAAACAAACAAGTTGCTCCCAACATCGTCGACTGACATAAAACTTAAGGCAGCGTTTCGTAACTTATTCACAAAAGTAAGTACACTGGCCTAGCTGCCAGTAAGGATAAAAAACCTTAATACAGAGTTTACTATCAAGTCTAAGGTTTATATTACTATTATAGCTTTTACTATTGGTCAAATACCTACTGAGTTGAAAGTTAAGTTAAAATATACAGGGTAGGCTAGAGATATATCGGAATCATGTGACTAGCGACATGGCTCGGAAGAACTGGTACCGGGAAAGTGGGGCAGTTTTCTGAAATTTACTCTCTTTCTCCTATCATCAATCAAACTCCACGCTGTATTTACACAGATCTCACGTAATTGGAATAAGGCCTAACCTATTGGCTCATTCTTCTATCCAGCTGCCAGTCCCTTCTTAGTAATTATGGGTAGTGAACAAAACACTGCGTCGCACGTACAAGATCATCATACCTCATCACGATGTCCCTGTCGCCCTATGCAACGCCGGGCTCACCAGAAATCTCGCAACGGATGTCGTAATTGTAAACGTCGTAGAGTCAAGGTACGTTGTGTTTTATACTCATTTGCTCTGTTTATCTCAATCATGTCGTTCTCGCTTTTCTTTGACCGGGCTGAGTTGATAATTTTGACGTTATTGCCAGTGCGATGAGGGAAAACCGAGCTGTAGCAATTGTATCCGCTTTCCATTGCCCTGCGATTTCAGTGTCGATCAGGTTGCCTCAAACAACACCGCCCCAGAAGATCCAAATGCCTTACCTGTCATAACCACAACCCTCGCTCGAAGACGTGGTCGGCCTCTCAAGATTGACAAGTGGATTTTAAATCCCGATGCCTCCGGCCACAAAACTATCACGGAGCCAAGGCTTCATTTTCCGATGCCAAAAAAGATTGCGGATCCATCTCCGCCACTGAACACCAAAGACCTGGAGCTATTACACCATTACATCACAAATACTTCGCTCACGCTCGGGGACGATGTAGTCCTTTGGCGCGATAAAGTCCCGCGACTTGCTTTCGAGTACCCCTATGTCCTCCGACTCCTTCTCGCGATGTCTGCTCTGCATCAGACACGACTCCACGCTCATGGTTCCCTTGTTAGCCAACAACTTGCCACTACCCACCACAACATGGCCTTACGCGAAGTGACCGGGTTGCTCCCTGCCATCAGCGGCAAGGACTGCTCAGCATTATACATCGCCACGGTGCTGATATGCAACTATCACTTTGCAAAACCACCAGTAATTGACAATGAACCAGACATGGTTGAGGAGATAGGTATCGCCTGGTGGTATGTCTTTCGAGGCGTGCGCTATGTTGTAGATTCAATGGGAATGGAAGCTATATTCTCTGGCCATATTGGCCCGTTCCCCCCAGAAGCACCTGGAGGAGGTCCGACTGATCCACTGAAGGCAACTATAGACAACGGGTACATTCCATGGGAGAGACCATTGGCCAGTCTGGCAGTCTTGTTCTCTGGTTCCAACACAATGGGCTCGGAGAATTTGGTAGTGGCTTCAGAGGCGTTGATAGACTGCTACCGCGAGGTGTATGGCACCGCCGACAAGCCAGAATATCGAACGCATGGTAAGACACATGTTGTTATGCGTTGGCCGTGGGTTCTCGAAGATGACTTCGTGGGCAAAGTGCAAAACTTGGTACCGGAAGCCTTAATACTGCTTGCCTACTTTGCCGTTTTAGTACAGACGCTAGAGCGCTTCTGGTATATGAAAGGATGGGCTGAATATATGATAATCGGCATCGAGAAGAAGCTTGCTCCGGCCTACCTTCAATGGATAGAGTGGCCTCGAAACCAAATAGGACGGGAAAGTACTGTTGAAAAACCGACCACGACATAATAGCGACGCACCGCGTCTACAGTAACGACACCATGGAGATACATAACAGGTTTCTACGATTGATATTATAAAATCCCTTCGATTTCCATGAGACGTATGCTCATATCAAAACACAAGATTACTCCACAAACATTGCTGCGCGCAAAAGCGATTATTTTTTCTGGTAAAAGAGTGCGTCAAATCTTTATCCTGTTTCTGGGATTATGGAATTTTACTGCAACTATGTGACTCTGCTTCTTGCGACAGGGCAAAACTGCTGTCAGGCTCCTCACCATGCATATACCCGCCTAGGCCTCCAAAGTGATGCGTTGTTAGAGAGTCGAAAGAGCGTATATCACCATACATATCAGCAAAGTAAGAAAAAAAGTCTGTCGTCATAGTCTAGCAAGCTCTGCAGCAAGTGCTTTTATTAATAACACCGCAAATAATTAGCTTTAAAGCCTTATAACCTGGGATAAGGAATGAATCCAGGTTTACGGAAAATGTATTATATTCTTTTCTAGAGAAGTTTACCTATTTTACTGTTCTATACCTTATAATTTACTTAATATATTAATTAAAAACTAAAATAAGGGCTATAAAATAACTACTATTTATATAGTTAACTTTAGTCTATAAATATAAATATAAAATGATTTTTCTTTTTCTTTAATATAAAGTTTTATTTAAAAGG